>CAWUFW010001050.1:3000000-3233346 GCA_963921515.1 Calotriton arnoldi
GACACACTGCCAGGAGGAACCGCCGTGGGACCCAGCTGCTGTTTCCTGGGGGTCCCTGCGTGGTGGCCTGCCTGGCTGCGCTTTGCTGGGGTCTCCCCAGCACCAAGGACTCTTCCTTTTTGCCTTGGCAAGGACTTTGTGGCTTCTAGCACCTGGGAGCACTGTTATCTAAATTTCTCCAGAGGAGAGAGGAGCGCAGGGCTTGGCAGCGCTAAGCTGCGATCATCCCCGAGGGAATCCCGACGTGGGGATTCCCCCACAGTGTGTGGGAAGAGCGGGTGCCCACCCCGCATTTTGCCTGTGCTGCGCGGGAGCCTACCCCGCGTTATACATTTGTAAAAACAAGCGGGTGCCCACCCCGCATTGGTTTTTATTTACTCAGCGGGTGCCCACCCCGCATTGCCGCCGAGAAATCACCGCCGCGGCCCGAGATCCAATAAAAGAAACTGCAGCGTCGGAGCGGCGAACAGGAAGTCAGGCGGGACTGCCTGTTTGTGGGCGGGGCCAGCGACGGGTGCCGGAGCCTCGCGGGCTCCATTTCCAGAGGGGGAAGGCAACCGAGAAGAAGCCCGGGTGAAGTGAGGCGAAGGGAGCCTTGCCTGCAGAGCCGGTAAGAGGGACCGGGCGACGTGAGGAGGATCCTCAGCACCTGTGCCCAAGTAGAGGCGGGGCTCTCATGAGCGGAGAGAGCCCCGCGTGTTGTGGAGCCGGCTGGAGCCCAGAGGAGACAGCCTGCACAGCCACAGAAAAGCCCGGTGAGTGGGGCTCAATTGTACGGTGGTTGGGGGGGTGTCGGGGCACATTGCCGGTGCCTGCCCCCTGTGACCGTGCCTAGGGTGCCGTGGGTGCCCGCGCTGATTTTCCAGCTGCCCCACCTGACAGTGGGCAGCTGCCCCGTTTTGCATACTTTTACTCAGAGTCCCAAAGGGGGCTCCAACTTGCCAGGGTTTGCTGATTTTCACAGGGGCACCGCAGTTGCGGGCCGTTGCAACGTTGGGGCATTTGCTAATCAGGAGTCCCAGAGAGGAGCTCAGGAGGCACGCTGGTGCCCGGGCTCATGTTCACAGCTGCCCAGCAATTAGTGGGCAGCTACCACGTTTAGGCTTATGCACATGCGCACTTTTTGGTTTGCTGCATTGGCGGCCAGAGGGCCGGTAGACGGTCCTGTAGAGCCCTGACATTTCTGGACATAGGGCATTTGAGCCCTGGAGAAGGCCAGTTGGCCTGGTGGTCCGTTTTATGTGGTAGGGCGCAAGGCCCTAATGTGATCCCTAATGTGTAACACATTGATGCTGAGGATGTTATGCATACCACGTCTATGCTAATGAGGTTTGGGGCCTAAGGTGATTTATTGCCCCATGACATTTATGTGATGCCTAGGATAAATGTGATTTATGCATAGGGTGGTTATGCTAATGTGATGCCTAAGGTCATTATTATAACAGTAGTTATTGGGTGTTTCATTACTTGTGTTTTACTTACCTGTTCTGATGGTTATGACCAGGGCCCGATTGGCCTGGTCCTGTATATAATCCCCTGTGAATATTGCCCGTGCCAGTGGGCACAGTGTATATATGTATGTGATTGCATTATAATGTGTTTTTATAATACAAAGGCTATTTTTTATATAACCTTGTGTGGAGTTCCTTTTGTGGTGTACCTAGTGTGTTGCTGCTGTGTGTGTGTGTGTTGCGCAAACGCTTTACACATTGCCTCCGGGATAGGCCTGATTGCTCGTGCCAAGCTACCAAGGGGGTGAGCAGGGGTTATCTTGGGTGTGTAACTCCCTTGCCCTGACTAGAGTGGTGGTCTCTGCCTGGCTTTGGCGCACGCCTTAGCCAACCAGAGATCCTATTTCTAACATTGGTTGTCAGCGGTGAGGATAGGACTTGCGTTTGCGCAGTACCACAGCAACAATTGGTTGCACCACAAGCTCTGCATTTAGATAATCACAGGTTTGGGGATTATTGTTTCTGAGTTTCAATTTATTTTTTCTCCTAAAAGTGTCATTTTTGAATTACGTACCCCTGTTGCAGCTCTTGCACCTAGATCTCCTGTGTTGCACTTGTCTCTGAGCGTCCTGCCAAAATGGAGTCTGCCTTCAATTTTTATGGTCTGTTTAGATACAGTATGTGGGAGTTGGTGGGGTTCTGTGAGGAGAGACATAGCAGTGAGTGGGTCAGACGCCAAGTCAAAACTTCGGGAAAACCTGATCCAATGGCAAAAGGATGAATGGGAACGTGAGCGCAATGGGGAGAAGAGGGCCCTGGCCGCACGCCAAGAGGGTGGTGCGTCTGAGGGTGGCCCTGAGGAGTCTGAAGAGGAGGAAGAAAATGACAGGACAGGGACGCCAGTAGATAGTGAGGACCCCATAGATAGGCTGGGTCCAGTGTCGGGGGCAGTGCCCTATCCCTATCCCCAGAGGAGTGGGTAGATAGGAGGGAAGAAAGGGAGCATCAGCTGGCTTTAGAGAAACTCCAGAAGGAGAGCTATGAGCATATGGAAGCTCAGAAATTGGAGTTGGAGCATAGGAAGTTAGCCTTAGGGGAGAAAAAGGCATTATTGGCTCAGATATTGAGTCTCAAGACGTTGGGCCTTGAAGAGCAAAAGCTAGAGACTGAGAGGGTCCTAGCGCAGGAGAGGATGGCGGAGGCCGAGAGGGCCTTCGCCAGGGAGAAATTAGCTCTGGAGGGTAGATTATCCCCGGAGTGCAGTTGTAGTTTACTGGAATCCCCAGTAAGGGTGGGATCCAGTGGTGGCAGATAATATGGAGTCCAGTGCAGGAAGTCCCATTCCCCGTTCCCAGAGGATGGTACCTGGTTCCCAGGAAGAGGAGTACACGTTGAAGTTCAGGGGCAGCAAGAAACTGTCTCACCAGTCTTGGGGGCAGTTTGCGGAGGACTGTAATGATGCACTGGCTGATTGGGTGACGGTTAACACGGAACAGGATTGGGAAGGACTGTTCAATCTGGTTCTCAAAGAGCACATGCTCAGTCGGTGTTTTCCGAGGTTGCGCCAACACCTGTTGGAGTGTGAGTTTTCTAATCCATGGGAACTTGCACAGGAGGCAGACCTCTGGGAAAGTGCCCGAGGTTCTGAAGAGGCATTGGGGAGTGATCCCAAAAGTAGTGGCTCAGGTATCTTCCAGTCCTGTATTGGGGAAGAGGTTCAGAGTAGCCCAGCTAGGTCCCAGTGTAGTAGGAGTGAGTGTGGGACTGTGTGTCCCCAGGTGCCCGAAACCCAGTCTCAGGACCTGGATGGTTCCCGAGGGGAACACCAGGTTGGGAGCCTAGGCTGTACTGATAGACCATTTGAGGAGGATCTCCTAGTGTCTGGAGAACCTGGAGCGTCTGTAAATAGAGCTCCAGTGGTTCTGGTGTCTGGCGGTGCCGCTCCAGTTGGGAGGGTACAGAAGTCCGGGGTGAGGGGGGTTGTGTTCCCCAGTGGAAGAACCAGTGCGTCAGGGACCAGCCAGAAGGGCTGAGTTCCCTTGGAGTGACCATGGTGACACCACCTCTGTTCTGGGGGATCTTCACGCACTGTCAGGTGGACAGGGGACGGGAGATCTGCGCCAGGCAGACTGTCACACGACACATGAGTCATGTGTTACCCTCGGAGGGATACTGTGTGAGACCCCAGAAGTCCTGGCGTGCCAGGCAAGTACTCCGCCAAAGGGTTCAGCCCCAAGGTTGGGAGGCCAGGTTCAGGATCTGCCTGACCTGGAGGGAAGGACATCTGTAACCAGTGTCCTGACCGGTTCACCTTCCAGGGGTACCGCTCCCGTTGGGAGGGTGCAGAACTCTGGAAGGGGGTGCAGAGAGAGGGAGTCCTCGCCTCTGACCCCGGTGCAACCTGAGGGTTTAGACCCTAGGTTGGGAGACCAGTTGCTGGAGAGAAGTCCTGAACTGGTGGGAGAGTGGTGTTCTGAGGGTGCCTCTCCAAGGAGGAGAGTGCGGAACCCTAGAAGGAGAGGTAGGGGGAGGAGAGCCTCGCCGGTGACTTCTGGGCAGCCTGAGGGTGCAGACCCTGGGCTGGAGGATCAGTGGCAGTCTAGAACTGCCCTGATGAGGGGAAGAGTGGAGAATGGCTACTATGTGCCAGGGGTTACTACCCCCCACTCTGTGGATGGGCAAGGACCAGTGGCATCTGGGTGGCCTAGGGCCTGGTCCTGGCCGCGGACAGCTAGGGAGTACCCGTGGGGTAGCCCAGTTGGTCCGGAGAGCTTTTACAAAGGGAACCACGTGGGTTCAGAGTGGCGTAGAACCGGAGGGTGTCCCTGCAGTTGCAGGCCCGCGTCCGTGTTCTATCGCCCAAAGCAGGGAAGCCCATCAAGGGAGTGATTGGTCTACCCTGCGTTTTGGCTGGAAGGGGGTTGTGTTGGACTTGGCCCTTTTGGCAGGTTCACCCCTAAACTTTTTGCCTGTCTCCTAGCCTTTTCCCTGTGTAGTGTTGGTGGTTTTAGGCCTCTAGGCACTTTAGCACTGCTGTCCAGTGTAAAGTGCATGCGCTCTCTGTGTACTTGTGGTGGGATTGGCCTGCCCTCCCATAGGAATGCATGGGGGATAAGTGTGTCCATGGTAATTCCTGGTATGAGAGGAGCAGTGTGGTCAAGTCTAGTATGTATGAATTTGTGTGAATAAATGCTGCGCAATGGTGTGCGCAAATTTATGGTGACTGGTGGAGAAATGCCACTTTTAGAAGTTGGCATTTCTGTGTGCTATGTGTCTGCCTGCCTGATGTGAATTGCATGTCTGGCTTTGTGAGTGACAGGGGCTGGGAGGTGTGTGTGGCTCCAGGAGGGGCAGGGTGAGTCAGCGCTAGGCTGAAAGGGACATCTACATTTTGAGTAGTGGGAGGAGAAGTCCCTGGTCCCTGAATAGGAGTGTGCCTGCCCTAGTGAATGCTGGCTCCGCCCCCCTGTGGTGTGTCTGATGACGAGCCCCCACCTAACAATAGGAAAGAGGAGCCTGGTAAACAGAGTGCTCCCAAACCAGTTGCATCTGGTTTCCCCAGCCCTGTGCTTTAAGACAAAGAAAATGTCCTATAAATGAAGGGGCTGTGACCCCATGAAGGGTGTGCTTGTTCTTACTTTGGGAGGACACTCTGCCAGGAGGAACCGCCGCGGGACCCAGCTGCGGTTTCCTGTTGGTCCCTGCGTGCTGGCCTGCCTGGCTGCGCTTTGCTGGGGTCTCCCCAGCACCAAGGACTCTTCCTTTTTGCCTTGGCAAGGACTTTGTGGCTTCTAGCACCTGGGAGCACTGTTATCTAAATTTCTCCAGAGGAGAGAGGAGCGCAGGGCTTGGCAGCGCTAAGCTGCGATCATCCCCGAGGGAATCCCGACGTGGGGATTCCCCCACAGTGTGTGGGAAGAGCGGGTGCCCACCCCGCATTTTGCCTGTGCTGCGCGGGAGCCTGCCCCGCGTTATACATTTGTAAAAACAAGCGGGTGCCCACCCCGCATTAGTTTTTATTTACTCAGCGGGAGCCCACCCCGCATTGCCGCCAAGAGATCACCGCCGCGGCCCGAGATTCAATAAAAGAAACTGCCGCGTCGGAGCGGCGAACAGGAAGTCAGGCGGGACTGCCTGTGTGGGCGGGGCCAGCAACGGGTGCCGGAGCCTCACGGGCTCCATTTCCAGAGGGGGAAGGCAACCGAGAAGAAGCCCGGGTGAAGTGAGGCGAAGGGAGCCTTGCCTGCAGAGCCGGCAAGAGGGACCGGGCGACATGAGGAGGATCCTCAGCGCCTGTGCCCAAGTAGAGGCGGGGCTCTCATGAGTGGAGAGAGCCCTGCGTGTTGTGGAGCCAGCTGGAGCCCAGAGGAGACGGAGCCTGCACAGCCACAGAAAAGCCCGATGAGTGGGCCTCAATTGTACGGTGGTTGGGGGGGGTGTCGGGGCACATTGCCGGTGCCTGCCCCCTGTGACCGTGCCTAGGGTGCCGTGGGTGCCCGCGCTGATTTTCCAGCTGCCCCACCTCACAGTGGGCAGCTGCCACGTTTTGAATACTTTTAATCAGAGTCCCAAAGGGGGCTCCAACTTGCCAAGGTTTGCTGATTTTCACAGGGGCACCGCAGTTGCGGGCCGCTGCAACGTTGGGACATTTGCTAATTAGGAGTCCCAGAGAGGGGCTCAGGAGGCACGCTGGTGCCCGGGCTCATGTTCACAGCTGCCCAGCAATTAGTGGGCAGCTGCCACGTTTAGGCTTATGCACCTGCGCACTTTTTGGTTTGCTGCATTGGCAGCCAGAGGGCCGGTAGACGGTCCTGTAGAGCCCTGACATTTCTGGACATAGGGCATTTGAGCCCTGGAGAAGGCCAGTTGGCCTGGGGGTCCGTTTTATGTGGTAGGGCGCAAGGCCCTAATATGATCCCTAATGTGTAAAACATTGATGCTGAGGATGTTATGCATACCACGTCTATGCTAATGAGGTTTGGGGCCTAAGGTGATTTATTGCCCCATGTCATTTATGTGATGCCTAGGACAAATGTGATTTATGCATAGTGTGGTTATGCTAATGTGATGCCCAAGGTCATAACAGTCATAACAGTAGTTATTGGGTGTTTCATTACTTGTGTTTTACTTACCTGTTCTGATGGTTATGACCAGGGCCCGATTGGCCTGGTCCTGTATATAATCCCCTGTGAATATTGCTCGTGCCAGTGGGCAGAGTGTATATATGTATGTGATTGCATTCTAATGTGTTTTTATAATACAAAGGCTATTTTTTATATAACCTTGTGTGGAGTTCCTTTTGTGGTGTACCTAGTGTGTTGCTGCTGTGTGTGTTGCGCAAACGCTTTACACATTGCCTCCGGGATAGGCCTGACTGCTCGTGCCAAGCTACCAAGGGGGTGAGCAGGGGTTATCTTGGGAGTGAAACTCCCTTGCCCTGACTAGAGTGGTGGTCTCTGCCTGGCTTTGGCGCACGCCTTAGCCAACCAGAGATCCTATTTCTAACAAGGGGTATCTGTATGATGTTCTCATTAATACAGTGACTAATATCCGTTTGGATCGAGTGACACATATCCCTATCATCAGTGATAAGATCATTCATTCTCCAGTGTTTCCAGGGAGGTAATGGGGTACCAACTTTTGGTTTAAGTGCAAGGCATGCATGATCCGAGATTAAAATTGGTGCAATGTTTGGCGACAAAGTGTTTTGAAGTAGAAAGTCCTTTACCAGTAAATAATCAATCCTTGAGTAAGAGTTGTGTGACTGAGTAAAAAGTGTATTTGCTTCCAGTAGGGTTGTGGATTCTCCAACCATCCAACAGTTTGTATGATTTGTATAAGTTTAGGAGTTGTGTATGGGATCTGGTGGGTCTAAACTGCATATTGGAGAGCCTATCCAAGGTGCCATCCACAGGGAGATTGAACTCTCCACCTAGAATAATACCATTATTATTAGGTAGGTGAGATAAAACAGTTAATATTAGATCAAAAGGAGGGCTCATCATTATTTGGGGCAATGATGTGGACCACAAAAAGCTGAATCATCCTTCTTCGCTGACATAATATCCAATCTGTCCAATTGATCGCATTGGTATAGAGACGCTGAAATATTTGATTTTTAAGATGCAAAAATAGCCCAATTTTTTGTTATGTGCCGGAGAGCTAAAACAGTCATTAATCCAGGTATAATCGAAGTTTACTACATCCCTGGACACTATTCCAGTTTCCAGAAGAAGATTAATATCACCTTGAAGTCTGTAACATTAATTAAGGATTTGTTTTCCGTTTAACAGGGTGATTTAAATATTTTGTGTTAAGTGACAGCACTTTTAAGGACTGCTGAGCATTAGCTCACATGTGGACTCAACATTAAGGTCTGTATAGGGAGTACAGCAACTGTCTTGTCATCAATGTGGTGCAGAATTTTACAGTTGTTGTATTAATGCAATATGGGAGGTGAAGGTACAACACAAACCTGTGCTGGCACAATCTATAATACAGTGAAAAAAGAAGAGTCCAAAAGGAAGAAAGTCAGAGTAGAGGAAAAGAGGATATACAGAGAGAAGAGTAAGAACAACAAACCCAACCCCCGCAAAAAAAAACTAACGGCCCCCCTAAATCCACCTATCTTTAACAAACGGGAGGGGGGGGAGAGCATCACAAGATGTCTCACGATGGTAATTAACAGATGAACGATATGTTTGTACCTTAAAGGTTTAAAGATCATAGCGCTTGGATGTTTCATGGGTTTAGTAGAGCCAGTTGAAGAGATTGTTGACGGAACTCTGTGTGCCCTTTCTATTTCAAAGTCTTTGCTGAAGGATATGTTTAGTGTATGAGGAATGCAAGCTTCAAGGAATTAAACACATGGACTGGCGAGTCTTCCAACCCTCCTGGAAGGCCAAATATTCTTAGGTTGCCTCTGCGATTTCAGTTTTTTAGGTCTGAGAGCGTTGGATAGGAGGGTCACTTTAGCATTCATCACTTCCAAGATTTTTTGCGCTTTTGATTTATCATCTTCCAAGCAACTAATGTGAGAGTCATCTTCTGTGATTCTCCCAACCAGGTTTCTGAAGTCCCTCCACAGGCCCTGGATATCTAGTTGTCATATCAAATCGATGCTTCTCAACTGCAGATCAGCAGTGAAACACGCAGCGGATATCTCCGAACTCATCATATCACAAGAACTGGATCTCCTGATTCTTACGGAAACGTGGCTTAATGACTCCTCCTCCCCTATACTAGACATCCTAATTCCTCCTGGCTATGACATTATTTAGATGCGATAGACCTATTAAACCTGGGGGGGGGGGGGGGGCATCGCCTGCATCCATCGTTCTAGCCTCATTCTGAAGCAGACTCATAAGGATCTGATGTCATCCTGTGAGATCCTAGTCACTGAAATTTGGAACAAGGGCAAGATTGTCTGTGTGCTACACTCGATCTATCACCCCCCTGGGGATAACTTACGTTTTGTAGAGCAACTTATGGAATCCATCTCTGCCAGCTCAGCCCTCCACCCTAACCATATCTTCCTCGGTGACTTCAACTTTCACTGGAATGACACTAATGATCCACTAGTTTGCTCTTTTAAGACGTTCCTCTCCGACCTCAGCTATATACAGGCCTGCAACAGACCCACTCACTCCAAGGGCGCTACCCTTGACCTTATCATAGCTAGAGATCACATCATTCAACTGGATGACATAGTACCATGTGATTGGTCGGATCACCACCAAATCTCCTTTCACATTCAAGAAATGGTATTGCTCAGTCAAGGTCAACCGCTCAAAAACAAGCAACTGACCCGTAATCTGAGGGACGTCAACATCCCTAACCTCTCCAACTTGAGCAAGAATCTTCTAGAACCTCCCACTGACATGAATAATTTGGAAGAGTTAACGGATCACTACTTCAACACCATGTCAAACATTCTCGACTCTGCAGCCCCAAAGCAACTCAAAACGATCCCTTGCAAACAATCCAAACCTTGGTTCAATGGTGCCCTTAATGATGAACAACGAAATCTAAGGCTCTCTGAGAGACGCAGGAGAAATGCCCCCTCTACCCCCAGTCTCAAACAGTTAAGGAAGATGAGAAGCTCTTATAACAAACACATTTGCATTGCTAAATCAGATCATTTCAGAGATCAGCTTGACAGCGCTAAAAACCGCCCCAAAAAACTACGCATACGGAGGCAAAGTACTCCGTGTTGGAACCCCGGTTGAAATAACGTGTAATCTGCTGGACAGATGCGTTTTAATGAATATTCTGCTTGGAGAGAGAATGAACCTTCCCTCCTGTTGATGTGCTAGAGAGACGGAACTAGCCTAGACTTTTTTATTATTATTGAACAGATTGGGATTTTATCCATCTTTAACTACTGGCATAAGGAAGTGAACCATTAATAAGGAGCCCGGTTGCTTAAAACATGTGTGAGGGTTTTCTGCCTCATATAAAGCTCTGTGCGGAGAGGAACATAGTCCGTATTCCTGAACTATTCCTTAGTTGGGCAGTATATTTTTATTTTGAAGAAACATTCAAGCAAGGTGGGAAGATATTGGCTTTCCTGAAGAAGGTGGGGGTGATATTTCGTTGGACCCACCGAAACGCGTCGATGCTTTGTTGTTGAATACATCACGGATTAATGACAAGTGCAACACTTTATGGCTATCATTGAACAAGAATTTGTTGATCTAATTGTGTGCATTTACATCCTATTTTTTGTCTGATAATTGTGATGTCTTCTTGATTTGAAAATATATTTTTTCTTGCTGCTTTCCCACTCGCCGTAGTTGTTTTTTTAAATTTGTTATTGTATTTGTGATTAGTTGTTTTTATTGAATGACACATTTGAGTATTAAATTGCCGTATAAAATGTTTTTAACACTGTGATTAGCTAGTATATGTACATATATAATTTTAATAAATTGAAAAGAGAAAAAAAATTGTTTTTTCTGACTTGATTTTGGAGTTCATGTAATTTGCACCTCTGTGTTGGGTTGACCCTGGGTGATTGATATCAAGTTTGGTGGTGGATGTGAGAATCAGTTGTTGTGGTGGTACATCTGTTCCCAAGGGGATTGTTTTTTTGACTTTTTGATATCAAACAGGCTAATCCTACTCCAGCAATCAAATCCGTTGGTCCCAGTGAGGAGGACTTCTCAGCGCACTTTACTGAAAAGTCTAGGAGTATTGATCGGGAGCTGCAACGTGCTGCTGCAAACCTGTTGTCGATGAGCCCCTCGGGTTTGACAGTACCTGCAGCAGTGAGTGCTCCGCCCTACCCTACAGAGTACGCACCTAAAAACAATGCATGCTGGAATACCTTTCTACTCCCGGACCGGGAGGAGTTATCACATTCCTTGGCATCTCTTAAACCATCCAACCATTTCAGTGATCCACTCCCCGCTAAGTTGCTCAAAGACCTCAACCTGGCCGTTCTGCCTCTCTGGTCCAAGATCATCCAATAATCTCTCGTACAGGGGAGGATTCCAGACTGCCTCAAAATGGGGCAAGTCACACCCATCACCAAGAAGCCCAATGCAGACCGAACAGACCCCAATTACTACCGGCCGATCACCAGCATCATGTCTCTTGCGAAGTTGCTTGAGAAATGCGTTCACACACAGCTCTGCGACCACATCGAGAAATTTCAGCTCCTTGACCGACATCAGTCAGGCTTTAGATCAGGTCATAGTACAGAAACAGAGCTAACTCACATTGTTGATGACGCCTTGAGAGCTCTGGACCAAGATACGCCTTGTCTTCTAATTCTTCTTGACCTGTCCTCCGCTTTTGACACTATCAAACATGATATCTTAATTAACCTTCTGCAATACAGGATGGGGTTATCTGGCCCCGTCTTAAATTGGTTCTCCTCCTTCCTGCATAACCGAACACAAAGAATCAAAGTCAACCAATCTTTGGCTGACAGCTCCACGGTCACTATTGGGGTAGCTCAAGGATCTGTACTCTCGCCCACGCTCTTCAATCTCTTCATGGAACCGCTAACTGTTATTCTGAACGGGTCAAACATTCAGTACCATATTACGCGGACGATACTCAACTGTATCTGAAGATCTCCTCTCCAGATGACATTAAAACTATTAATGGAGCGCTCCACAGAACTCAACAGTGGCTAACACATAACCATCTGTTACTAAATTCCCTCAAAACAGAATTTCTCCTGATTACCCCCGGCAACCAAGAGACCCCAACGCAAAATTGGATCACAAAAATCTCTGCACTCAACTGCACCCCGCATATGGTGGACTCCGCCTGTTCTCTAGGTGTCACCCTGGACAAATTTCTAAACATGCAAGGACACATCAGTGCCACCATTAAGAGTGCCAATCATCAGCTCAACACTCTTAGGAAAATCAAACCTTTCCTACATCCTGAGGACATTCAGGCAGTAGTCCAATCCCTTGTTATCTCGCGAGTTGAATATGGCTTGGTGACCCTAGCTGGGCTTCCTAAATCTAAGTTAGCTCCACTAAGAGCTACTCTGAACGCCTCTGCCAGACTAATCACAGGCTCCAGAAAGCATGATCATATTACACCTGACTTAATTCAACTTAACTGGCTTCCCATTGAAGCAAGGATCCGCTTCAAGATAGCCTGTCTGACACATAAAGCTATACACTTCAAAAGCCCCGTTTACCTGGCAAAGAAACTCGAGCTCTCTGGTTCCAGGCGAAACTTAAGAAGCTCTAATACCTTACTCCTGAAACCACCTAAATTTTAAAAAAAAAAGTACTTACAATCGCACCTTCTCAGGGCTGGCTCCAAGAATCTGGAATGCCCTACCGACGGAGATCAGAGCCAACCCCTCAACTGCTTCATTCAAGAAACAGGTCAAATGGATACTACTGGAAGAACTTCAGCAGCAATAACTTCTAGGCCATGTGATAGTCACTTCCCTCTAGAGCTTGACAATCATTTTTACTTTGTGTGTTGAAATGTATGCCTGACAATCTTTTCTCTTTATGTTTTGAAATATGTACTTGACAATCACTTTTACTTTGGATCTGAAATGTATTTTGTCATTGGTTGGACGTAGTGCGCTGCTTAAACTACACGGCCCGTCTAGTAGGGCTTTTACTTGTTTGTTCTCCTGCCACCACGTCCTGCCCTAGCACCCACATTTTCTTTTATGTCTCAGGCTCCTCTTATGCTGCTATTTTGTATTGTACGGTTACTGTTTCTTCATGTCAACGTTAATTTGCTTCTTTCTACAGCGCTCTGATACCCGTCAGGGTCTTGTTCGCGCTTTATAAAACTTTTCAAATAAAACTTTTCAAATAAATGAGATCCGTATTCGTCTTTGTACTTTGGGCTAAGTCATGTAAAGAGGACAAACGCTGCAGAATAAGATCCATGTTAGCCAAGTAATCGGTTTTAGACTTTAGAGGTGGGTCGAGCAATGGAGGAGTAGATTTAGCTCTCTTCAGCCAAGTTTTGGAGTCCTTGGTTCCCTTCAGTTCTTTAACTTTTGTGCAAGCCATTGTGGATAAAAAGGAGGGAACCCAGGATCCCCTCGATCAGAAAAGGCAGTTACCAAGTCGGTAGCTGGAGTAGTAACGACGCATCCAAAGCAAAATGTGGGATCATTGATTGATGATGGGATCAAGTTGTTAATCTCAGTGGGCAAAGTGACTAACCAAGAAGATCAAAAAGTTGGGAGGAAAAAGTTTCCATCAGTCGCCTTCACTAACAGTGAGCTCTGTATGTAACCGAGTTGTAGCAAAGAGAAACCCTGTTTAGGAGGGTAAAAACACTCCGATCTTTATGTGAAGGGCCACAGATAATAGGCTTTATTGCAGCAAGGTGAGCATGTAAGCAACATGATGGCAGCCATTTTGTCACGATGGGGGTTCCCTGACCTTTAGTGGTGTTGGCAAATTTAAGAAAGTATTAGCGATCCAAATAACCCCATAGAGTGGACCATATAGGGGCTTGTTGAGGAGGAGGCTTGGATTTTAGGTATGTGTAGTCCCATAGTGGAAAAATTACGCCTACAAGGTTGCGGTGGCCATTGTTAATGCCTGACCTTGAAAATCACACTCGTTGCTGAAGTCAGTGAAGAGCCAATCTGTAGACGAGCACTGGTGTCAGGGAGCACTACATAAGTGTCGGAGTGCAAACATTCCCCAAAACTACATTCTGGAGTGGCAGCCGATTTCACAGATCGCCATAGGAGCACTCGGTCATGCGGAACAGCTCCATAAAGCGCCCCTTGTCATAAGACACAGGCCATGCCAGGAGCTACTAATATTACTGATGTTGTAATAGTGACCATGTTAGACAAGATTAAATTATTGGCCACTCCATGCAAGATTACCAGGAATGATTACCTAAGTGCATCAGGCAGGGTTGTCAGCAGTAGAATGAAAAGAAGCATTTATCAATATGAAATATACATGGTAATATATAACACATAGCTGCAAGGCCTCTGGCACCAAGGTAATATTCATAATAAGTCTCTCCGACGCTGCATAAATTACCTCTAAAACATTGTGCTTTAAATATATTTTAGAAACTGAACCATTTTTCTCCTAACATCTGCTTAGGAGTTCTGAAAATATGCATATTTATGTCCAAATATAGGCTTTTCAATTTTGGAATACATATAATTAATTCAGCAAAGCAAAAACTTCTAATTTAGTAGAGTGGGGGAACACAAAAGAGCTAAATGTGAGTAGCTGGAGAGCTACCAGTAGCTCACGAGCTCCTCATTAGAAAAGCCTGGTCTTCGCTATCCTTTTTGCCACCTTGCTAAGAAACCATTCCTCATGATAGAAAGTTGTCCTATCCGCTCACGAAAGGAGGGATTAATATGCTGTTAAACTAGATTTTTACCTGCAATCATCGAATGTTGATCCTGGAGAGGACAGTGCAAGACGTTTGCGTAGCTCATCACGCTCACGAGTTACTTGACGGAGTTGAACCAAGATGGTTTCAAGCTTCTCGCTCATCTGCCTTTGGTCTATGATTGCCAGTGGTGGAGATGATTCTTTTCCAACTGTACCTGGTGAAAAAGTAGCATGGGAATGACAAAATCTGCAACGGATTGACGCTGAATTTACAAAAGATGCTTGGTTACCCAAGTCTCAATTTATTCTTCATTTCACAAAAAACATTTTATAATGCAGCCTTCACACTGACAGAAGGAGCTTCGTCCTCCCAATACTGTAATTAATGCTTTAAGGAGTACAACTTCCCAAAACACTCTGGTATTCAAAGGGATCAAAGGGTTAATATTAGTTTTTTTCTTATTCGAATCTCGACACTCTACAGAAGTTTGAAAGCAGACTTCTGTACATATGCCCTTTTAATAGAACCACTTCAAATCCTAACATTGTGCTTTCAAAGCCTTAATTTCATTCCATGGAGATTGTTCTGGCAAAAATTATTTTTACTTAAGTAAAAGCCATTAAAATACTATTTGTGGCGCCGACAGCAAAGACCAGTCAACAATATTACCTGCAAACTACAGGCAAGAACAAATAAACTAAGAGGCCCCCTTGAACACCAGTAGTCTTTTGCAAGTAAGGAGATTATATCATCTGTCAATGATGCTACTCTAGGGAAGCAATAAGGGAAAGATTAGTGGGTGTAACTACATCCCCATCTCATATTACTCGCTAGCCTACAACGGGAAAAAGCGTTACTGGAAATGAAAGGACCCCTTTCAATGACACTCCCAGTCACAATTCATAATAAACACAAAGGAATAATTAGTATAAGGGGCGCACTACTACAATGCAGTTGTTTGATCTCCTCAGATCTTCTAACGATCCTCAATTACGATGAGAAAATAGGATTGACTGGATTCTGTGCCTAAAGGCAGCCATTAAACCCAACCTCAATCCCTCTACACCATCCAAACAAGTAATTTATCTTGTTGATAGACAACAGAGACCATATCTCGGCCACTATACAAAGCAACAAGAATTGGCAATGCCTATAAGTCTGGTTTTAAAGGAATGTTGTATGGTAATGTGAAGTATTACAAGTTACTGGCATGGGAATGGATTTGCATTTGTGTGGAAGCAAATAACTGGAGAATACGATTGGTGTAGATTACAAGGTCAGTCATCTCTTGTGCTGTCTAACCAGACCTAAACATCCATGTAGGTTAATGACTGCCCTTTTTCCATCTGTGCTGCTGCCAGAGAAAAACACCATAAATTATCTAGTTATCAAAGACACTTTAATTGCATTATGCTATGTGTGCCTGGGAAGTTCAAGCTGGATAAATAAATAACATTATCACACCTATGTGGACGTCAAGCACTTTTTGTGAAAGCACACAACTTCTGCCCAATCAAAATATGTACTACTGGCTCCCAACATGTGGGCGGGGCCACAGCCCCTCTCTACTGATACTCAATGTTCTGGTGACAGATGGTCTGTCAAGCCAGACCATAAAAATTAATCCTTGCTAAGGTGTGACTTACTTCTCTCTGAACAAACTCAAACAATTAGGTATTCTTGCCTGGCTATAATCCTTCAGTAGGAATGTCATCTAAGCAACCGCATGCACTCATGTTACTCTACCTGACCTACATCTAGTTAACACCATTTTGTGTACACAAATATAGTAAGGAATGGTCTTTTGTAAGACAAAGTTCAGGTACGGTAATTAAAATGTCTCCTACCACAGAGAAAAGACGCAGGGTAAAAGGTACAACATCCTACAGAATAGCAAAATTACTGTATATTCAGTTATGCAGATAATTTCTATCTACCTTATCCCCAAGTGACAGACTGGATCCAGAAATGTTTTTAGCAGTACCAAGTTACTGATAGCAGGAGACGCTTAAATACATTGATAAAGCAGCTGGAGAGACCAGATATGACTAGTCATAAACTGGGCTGAGAGTTACTACATATTTATAAGTGCAATGTCCGTGAATTGACTGAAGGTCCTGGTCCTGGATGGTATTGCCTACATCTGGTTTTAATGAGTGGAGGAGATTGGCTCGAGGCACTGGACCTTTCTAGCCTCGTTTTGTAACATTACGACGACAGATTGAGCATGTACTCCTCCTTATTTTATGCGAGTATTAAGATATTTCTGGAAACTTCCTTTGTAATTCTAGGGTATTTATGAAGAAAACAGCTGTCTTAGGTTGTCTTGAAAAGGTTCTTTATTGGTTACATCCTTTTTTTATTCCAGCGTATTAGTATACTGTGAATGGTACGACAGCTGACACGTGTTTCGCCCCAAGCGGTCAGTAAGACCTGGGCTTTCTCAAGGCTGCAAAAGATGTAATATAGCAGTATAAGTCAACCGGAATTCAGAGACCCGGATGTAGGACACCCCTTAGTGCGCAGTGTGAGACGTTCGAGTAGTGACGACGACACAACTTTCATTGAGGGTGTTTAAGAGTGCACCGTCTAAGAGATCTAAAAACATCCAAAGGCTATTGTGATGGAAAAGTGCACAACACCATTGTGAGTGGAGGGGTGATATAAGAAAAAAAAGGGGAGAAGGGCGGTGTAAGTTTCATTTTTGGTGCTGGCAAGAGGAAAATAAGAGTTCATTTGAATATAATATCAACTGTTACTGTGTGCAAGCATGCTTAATTTTTGTGCTCTAATGAGGTTGATCTGGTTGTCATGCATTATGAGGTAGTAGTATGGTTTATGACAGTAAAAAGAAAGTCATAGCTAAGTTACAAGTGCGTGGAGTTATTGGTATTTAACAACGAGCTTAGTAGATGAGTAAATGGTAGAACATATAATATACAACTTAGTTGTACCTTCTCAGTTAAACAGGAGTTGAAAGATCAATTTCTTTTAGACTTTTTAGGGTACATTAATCTTCAGACCGATATCAAAAAGCAAAATGCTGAAACCTGGGAGGGGGGGAAAAAGGAGAAAAAAGGCAACTGAGAAAAGAAAAAGGGGAGCAAGTCATGCTAATTGTGCAGCCAATCGACTAGGACGAGGAGGGAAGGGGCAGGAGAGAGAACATCTCTCTTATTTACAAGCACTGAAAGTCAATATAACATGTAGCTAAAATAGTGTTCTCCCTTAATATATTCCCTAATTGGTATATAAGCGACTAGAACGAATAAGTAAAAGATAGCCTTTATGTCTAGCAGTTATGAGAGCGGAGACTACGTTTGAATGCCCTCAGGGAAATCAAGCTTAGCAGATATGTATCTTCATTAGGAGAATTCCCTTTGGTGACTGGCATAATTATTGCCAAGGCGGTCACCAAAACCAAAAACAAGGTGCCAGAGACTGCGTATGCATGTCGTTAGCATCTTGTCCAAGCTACCTGGCTCTTTTATATACTTGGACTAGTCAGGGAGATGGAAAGTACAGTGGTGCTAAGATCACGTACTTAGCACTTAATATATGCCAAGGCATAATGCCATTCTCGGGGAAGTATTGTCTCCTATTTTGCAGCTCATAATCAAACATAATCTTACTTTTCAGGGAGATCCGAAGCGGGTATCCCGGGGCAATCCCTCTTCTTCGTATAGAACGTCGTGACGGTCTGACGGTGGTCCTAATGGGCGCCATCTTTAAATAGGAAAATCAGTGGGCTTGGAATGAGTTTGATACACTTAGACGGTGGACGCCATTTCTGAGTGGTTGTTTATCGTAAAAGAGTTTAGATGTCAAGCGAATAATTGATTAGGGGCTTATATGCTATACGTGATTCTAATTATTATAATCTTCACAGTGCAAAATCGGTAGTCTCCGCGATATGGTCTATCGCACAGAACCCTATAGTTGGCTGGGCGGCAAGGAGTTAAAAGTAAAAGATGTATCGCTAGGGCCGTAATAAATAATTCTATTCATTGGAGCCTAAATGGGCTCTTTATCTGTAATCATAAACTAAGCCTGAAAAATTGTGAAAAAACCGACTCATGTTTTAGCGTCATAGTTCGGACGCCATCTTGGGTGTGTATATTTCAAAGAGGGGTATTCAGACCAGGTGTTAAGTATGAAAACCCCCCGTTCTTGGGCCATATTAATGTTCAAACAATTCGTTTTTCCCAGAAGGTATAGATGGTGAAGGAGGGGGACAAAATCCGCCCTAACGATTTGCCCTGGGTATGAGTCATTTAGGTGTCCAAGGTCAAAATCTAATTACTCTGGGAAGAATGAGGACGTAAGAGGACAGTAGGTGTCCAATTGGTTAACAGAATCCTAATCAGAAGTATTAATGGAGATTGACCTTAGGTAAGTCCGATACCTCATGTCTGTAACGAGACAGAGGGACTGTGTTCCTGGGGGTAAGAGACCTGGAGGGTCAGATACAGGAGGTGTATCTGTAGTCGACACACTGAGACATCGGATGCTGCTTATCATTTCACTATTTGTAGGTTTCGGAGAACCAGAACTATAAGGGGGACTAAGATGTTGGAACCTAATACATGAAGGACTGGAAAGCCGTCCTATTTGGTTTAATCATCATATCTCAACATAAGGGAACAGGTTATATAGCGGACTCAGAAAGAAAAAGAAACCAGACCGAAAGAGGGTCTAACAGGTCAGAGCCTATTACATGTCAAGGACTAGAATTGATTGTGTTACATTGTGTCATCACAGCCGATATGGAAGGTTTAAGTAAAAACAGTAAATTATGGAATTGAGGATATATTGTCTTAAAGCCAATGGTGCAACTCATTCTCTTCATTCAGTCATTTCGCCACAGTATCAAGACGAATGATTAGGGCACTTTCCTGTTGTCGGAGTCGATGCTCCAGGTTACCTCCTCTTGCATGTTGTCTCAGCTTTTTGAGGGCACAAAAGCAGAACGTTCGGTGGTGTGGATGATGGGTTTCAAAATGATCAACTAAAGGCTGCCGAGGGTCTGTTTTATGGATATTTCGGTAATGTTCTTGGATCCGAATTTTAAGTGGCCGAGTTGTGCTGCCTATATAGTATTTTTCACAGGGGCAGGAGATTAGGTAGATTACATTTGAGCTTTCACAGTTTATGAAGTCTCTTATTTGAAATGAATGACCATTCACCATGACAACCTTGGTTCTGGATTTTCCTAGTTTGCAGATTGAACAGTTGGAGCATGTGTAGAAACCGTTGGGCCGATGCTGGAAGGTTGGAGGGTCTTGTTTATTATGAAAGAACGATGGACAAAGGGTGTCTCTAAGGTTTTTACTCCGTGAGAAACTGAGTTGTGGTGTGTCTTTGAGGACATCCGATACATTTGGATTTTGTATTAGAAGATTCCAGTGTTTTTTGAGGGTCTTACGTATGTATTGTTGTCCATCGTTGTATTCAGTTAGGAAACGGATAACTGGTTTATGATCTTTGGATTGATTGTTATGTAACAGGGAGTTGCGATTTGTTTGGGCAAAGAATTGTTTTGTTCTCTTTAGGTGTTGTTGTTCATATCCTCTTTGTTTCAGTCTTGCTGTAATCTCCATAGCTTTTTGGTCATATTCTTCCTTTGAACTGCAATTAATACGTGCTCAGCGGTATTCTCCTGATGAAATATATTTGCAATTGTGTGATGGGGATGGCTGCTGGAAGCGGGAAGAATGGAATTTGCAGCTGTGGTCTTTCTGTGGATCTTAGTATGCAGAGTGTTGTGTTCAATGTAGATGGTGAGGTCCAGAAATTCAATTTCTTTATTTGAGACAGTGTAGGTAATGTCAATCCCCCACTTGTTTGGGGTTAAGGTATGAACAAAGTCTTTCAGGAGGTCTTTCGGTCCTTGCCATACGCGTAATATATCATCGATATATCAGCCCCAAAAAACTAGGTTGCTGGAGAGGTTTTCTGATCGATCGTTCCATATCCAGTGACGTTCCACTTCCCCCATCAGGAGGCAGGCGGGGCAAATTTTGCCCCCATGGCTGTCCCCTGGAGTTGTAGGTAATATTCGCCATTGAAAAGGAAGTAGTTATTATAAAGGCAGAATTCAAGCATTTGCAGGATCATCCTGTTTCTGGCCGTGTAGTGTACTGATCTAGTTTGAAGACATTTCCTGATTGCTGCTAGTCCATCCGGATGTTTAATAGATAGACCACGTCAATGGATATTAGGAGGAAGTCTGGTTGCCATGAAATATTCTGGAGTTTTTGTAAGACATCTTTTGTATCTCGTATGAAGGATGGAAGATCTTTCATAAAGGGTTGTAATTCAATGTCAATGAAGGATCCCACATTGGAGCAAATGGACTCTATTCCCGCGATGATGGGTCTACCTTTTGGTGGTCTGCCTGGTTTGTGAACTTTTGGTAGTAGACAGAGAGTGGGGGTGACTGGATTATCAATAAAAAGTAGTTGTTTCTCTTCCAAGGTGAGCAGTTCCTTGTCTTGCCAGGTATTCAGTAGTTGATTAAGTTTTTCTTGTATCTCCTTGGTAGGGTTGTAGCTTAGTTTTTTGTAGGAGGAGATATCCCCTAGTTGACGGTATGCTTCTTGGAGATAAGCTGAGGTGTTTAATAGGACTACGTTTCCGCCTTTGTCCGCTTCCTTGATGATCAAGTTGGGGTCATTTTTTAATTCCATCAGTGCCTTTTTCTCACTTTTGGTGATGTTGGTTGGTACGTACTTTTGTTTAAGCAAGTATTTTTGATATTCAGTGTCCAAATCCTTGTTTACCGCTGAAAAGAATATGTCAATGGAATTGCCTGATGGTAAGGCTGGTGTGAAGTTAGATTTCTTCTTTAAGGATGTCGGCCTAGAGTGGAAGATGTCAATTCCTAGTTCCTCAGCAGTTGTGGTCAGGGATTCTAGTCCATCTGGGGCTACATCTGTTGTCAGGTGGGTGAGCAGGTTGATGGTTTCCAGATCTTGTGCAGAAAGATCACTTGTAGGCTGTGGATTGCCACTTGATGTTGGTCGTGTTGCTTTGTCAGAGAAAAAAAGAGTTTCCTTGTAAATTTAAATAAATCGATTTTGGTCTGTACTAAATCCCAGTGTGTTGTTGGGCAGAAGGATAACCCTTTGTTCAAGATTTGATGGCGAGTGTCACTTAATGTTGTGTCTGAAAGGTTGATCACAAGATCATTGGTAGCTATTTTTGTATGCGAGGTAATGTCTTGGTCAGTTCCTTGCTTCTGGCTCTTGTTTGTACTTCCGTGGTATTTGTATTTGATGTATTTGTATTTGGAGCTCTGGTCCGGTTGTCTTGGGCGTTGCCCAGACAATGTCTTCGTACTTCCTCGTGAAAATTCACTGTCGGTCTTGAGCTACCCATAGCCTCCGGGTCTCCTACGGATTCTGCTTCTGAGGATGAGATAGTTTCAGTTGACATGTTAAGTTGTGTAGACGGGTTTGTGGTGGAAACGTGGTCATACTTTTTGGCAAATGTGTAGACTCTGCCGAGCTGGTAGTCCGTCAGGTCGCGTCTGAATTTCCGATTCTTCCTTTGGATGATGTCTTCCTCATAGTCGTCCAGAACTTTGTTCAGAATTTCGTAATTTTTCGTGGTAATGTCACCCCAATTTGCCTTCTCAATTCTTTTTGATAGGGAGTCTACTTCCAATTTATATTTTTCAAATTCGTCTTGAGCTAGGTCGATTAGTTGGCGTAGCAGGTTGTTGGAAGCTGTTATATTTATAAGTGCAAATGCATTTCTGTGGGCCAATATAAGGCAGGCGTAAGGAGGTATTTTGTACCCTTCATAGTATTACTCAAAAATGCTATCGGGGGCGTGGCCTGGAGGGGAATGGAGTAGGATGTATCCTGCTTGCTCTCCGGTGGCCCGGGACCCATCCGTCGCCATCCACCGCCAACAACATGACAAAAACGCCTAGTTGCTGACAAGGGAGTGCCCAGCACACGGACTGACAGCGGAGGAGCCCATGAGATACTGAGCGCTACAGACACCACACTTTATCGGGGCTGGGTGCCCCTCCAGCATACCCCGGGTGCCATCTTGTTTGGAGGCCTGCAGCACATATCCTGGGGAGTTGGCAAGGTATACTGCTGGCCTGCCGCTACAGACCAATTTGGCACCATACCCGTGGGCGAGGACGCTGACATTGCTCTAACTGTGACCTGGAGTATGACGCTGGGCCTCGCAACACAGAAGGAATTGGCAGCGGACCAAGGCGGCGGGGGGGGCCCCCTGGGAGAGTAAACTGGTTTGCGGACAGTGCCGTCACGGGGGCCCTTTGCCCTCCCGCCAAAGCTAGACAGCCGTTGCCCCTGCCCGTGACTCCAAGCGGGGCAGCTACCTAACCCTTGGGATGCCTGGATGAAAGCATAGAGGGCCCGGAGGGTAACCTGCAGCCGGATGCCCGCAGCGCTTTGGCACCGCGGCCGGGATGCTCTGCCCACAGCCCACCCCCAGCAGTGAGCAGAAGCGCTTGCATAACATACCGTAGGCAGGGCGGACACAGTTGAGGCCTGTAGGGCGGCGAACTGGCAACCCTCGGTCTCTCCTGTCCCACCCGTCCCTGCCATACATGCTGGGGCCCCCTGCGTTGGACAGAGCCTTTGAAGGAGGAGTGTGGGTGAATCTGGGATCGGGGCGGCGGAGTGCCCCGCAGGCGGGAATGACATCTGGCTGCTGGGGCCCGCAGATCAAATTGTCAGAGCATGCCTTTCTGAGAACTCTTTGACCTCTCGCTGCAGCGAGAGAGCCATCACCCCTGCCTGCGGCTCCACGTGATGCTACCCGACCCATAAGCCCCTGAAGGAGTGTGGAGGGACCAACAACATTGCTGAGCTGCAGCCGTTCCACCCACCCCGCTTGGATCTACTGGGGGCCCCCCTGCTTTGGACAGAGCTAAAGGATGTGAAGAGAAGTGCAGAGGGGCTCGACCGCTTAAGACCACTTGTGACCAATCTGGGAGAGGGATTAGCGATAATGGGGTAACCCTGTGTCCCTCAGAACCTGGGTATGTATGATATGTAAAGGAGTGGTTCTGTCGGGGGAGTAACAATTCCTTTGTTCAATGTATGTAATACATCCCGATTATTCAAATTTTAATAGAAAACATTACAATTTTAATGTAAGAAAAGGTTCAACAACACTTTTCAAGAACCAAATAAGGATAAAAGGAACACACCACAAAAACAAAGTATTTTAGTCAAAAATGACGATTGTATTGTAGAAGTATTATGTACACCTAACAATGAATATGGCTGTCAATGAAACAATACAATACACGGCGATAAAGTGATTGAAGTGCAGGAAAGGTGACTTGTGGTGATAAGTGAAAAAAAGTGCTATAAATATATTATACAAATGGGTAACATATAAGACAATCCAAATAACAGTTATGTTGTACTGTCCATTCCTTAAAGCATAAATACACGACCCAATTGCGACTTTATATTGGGGTCAGGGAAGCTGCATGGACTAGTGTGACTGCAACGTCGACGTTTCGACCCTGGGTGGAAGCGCAGCTTAATACGCGTCAGAGGCGGGTCTTCATCAGGACTAGGGGGTAGGGAAACAAGTTTTGACAGCCGCAAGGAATAAATGCCACGCTGCCCTTTGGAAAGCGGAAGCAGACTGAATAGGTTTCGTCTCTTCGTCTCGTTACGATCGCTTGAGGGCGGCGTGTGTTAAATCACTCCTTATCTCGTCTCCAACCGGCTGGTGGAGCACGTATGAGATAAGATCGTTCATTCAGACCACAACCTCTTGGTGTAGGTCGTTCATCAAATCGGAATCCATTCGGATCCTCTACCACTTATATAATAGGATCCCTGGCATTTATTTGTTGCGGCTGTCAAAACTTGTACTTTGTTTTTGTGGGGTGTTCCTTTTATCCTTATTTGGTTCTTGAAAAGTGTTGTTGAACCTTTTCTTACATTAAAATTGTAATGTTTGCTATTAAAATTTGAATATTCAGGATGTATTACATACATTGAACAAAGGAATTGTTACTCACCCGACAGAACCACTCCTTTACATATCAATCTGGGAGAGGGGCAGCCTGAAGCATCTGTCCACCCTTCCTCTCTCAACTGCTTAGGGCCCTAACAGATAAGGCTTTCTGGTCCTGGAGGCTCACAACAGTGGAGGGTGGCCCGGCCTGCAAGGGAGATAAATGAGGCCTGGGTGGCAACTTCCACATAGAGAGGTGAGCGAGACACGCAGTGGTAGTGCCATCCGCTGATGCGGCCCAACCAGCGGACATTCCTCCCCCAGAGCACATTTCACTGAGCGAGGGGGGTACCCCGTTGGCAGCTTCCCGCACCAATCTGTGGTGTGCCTCCATTGGCCTCTGTGCGGGGGTGGCCTGAGTCTCTTAACGCACCCCTAGCAACTGGACTACAGGATTCTCAGTGGTGACCGATCAGCTCCTCGCCGCAACCGGCCCTTGGTCTAACGAGCACACGCTCTGTCTGTGGCCGGTTGAGAGACACATTGAAGTCCTGCCAGCCCGATTAGTCCCAAATTAAAGCAAAGTTGATATGCCACGCTCCAAAGCAGCAAAGGATAACCCAGTGACATCCCTCCGGTCCAAAGCGTAGCTAGCTGAGTCGGAGCCACTGGCCTCCTCCCGGGCCCCGACAATGGAACCCCACCTGCGGCCCCCATCACACAGGCCTACATGGACCGTTTTCTGCAGGAGATCCGCGCGGACATTGGCTCCCTCAAGGACAGTTTAAATCCTGCCTAAAGGACATTCGGAAGGAGGTCACAGACATAGGCGAGAGAGTAGACTATCTAGAGCGCACAGTTAACGCTCGATCAGAGGACCAAGAGATGCTATGGCGGCCTTGGAGGAACAGAACATTGAGATCCAATCCAAGCAGGAAGACTTGGAAAATGGAAGTCGCCGTAATAACATACGTATACGGGGTGTCCCTAAAGGTGCAGAGGGCAATGACATCTTGTCCTATACAGCCGACCTCCTCCATGAGATCCGAGGGGATGACAACACCTCTCCGCCGACCCTTGACAGGGCACACTGGGTGGCTGTGGGCCCGGGACGCAAAGACGCAATTCTGGACATCTTGACCCGAGTACATTTCTTCACGGAGAAAGAAGAGATTCTTCTAGCTGCCAGGGGCAAAGCTGAATTGAAGTTTAGAGGCCACACGGTGCAATTATACCAAGATCTGTCCCCCATCATGCGAAGAAAGCGACGTGAATTCAAACCTGTCACCAACAAGCTTTGTGAACTGGGGATCCGATATCAAAGGGGCCACCCTTTCGCACTGCTGTTCCAATGGGAGGACAGATGTCTGTCGCTTAGATCGCTTACAGATGCTAAACTCCTGGTGGCCCTGCCCGAGGACACTGGCATTCATGCTGACCCACAGACCAGAGAACCTTCCGGAAAAGATCTACGACCAATCTGGACCAAAGTTAAGCCACAACGTCCCGACAAACACCAGGCGGAGGAATCCTCACAGGAAACCAAGTGTGACATCATTCATCATCTCCAGAGCCTTGGAGGGACCTCGTCACCAGCGCGATCCACTACTATCTCCCTTTGAACTGGTCCTCTCATTTTGCTTTGGCTAGTGAACACTCCTCTCAGTGTTCTGTCCTGGGAATTACCTACAGCTTTATGGCGGCGGTGGGTCCTGGGGACCCCGGGGAGAACCACCAACTAGCCCCCCATGGAGTGCTTCGCCCACTCTCAAATGGCCACCCCGACAACCACCACCCCAGGAGGACAACTCCTCCAGTGGGCCTGGCGCACTGTGTGTTGGCCATCGCACGGTGTCGAGGTCACTGTTGGGCCCGGTGTTAATTTTAGTTGCTTTTTTGTTTTTCCACACAGGTCAATCTTTCTCATAGGCGCACCTTACCACAATACATTAGGATCACACTCGGTAACCGGAATGGTGGGAAACATGAGCACAAGCGTAACCGCCTCTCCCATTGGGACCCCCTTTTTCTGGAGTCAGACAGGAGCCTCCTCCAGGCGTGTCTACCGCTAGGGAGGTGCTCCTTTGCTCCTTTTCTCCTCATCACCAGCGCATCGGGCCCTCTAGCGCTTCTCACCCTACTGTAATAGAGCCCCCGCTGCCTCCCTTTGGCGTTTACACTGATTGCAGGCGACATTAAACTGATATCCCTGAACGTTCGGGGTTTAAACTCGCCCAATAAACGCAAACAAGTTTGGCGACCCACCTGTTGCAGACACATTGCCACCACATGACGCACCCGCGATATCCAAAGAGTTTCTAGGCATACACGACCTCAAAAATACACGTGGTGGGCATTCTGTGCAAGGCGGGTTTCTATTCCTCTATCACTAAGGTAGTGGGGGACAGGGAAGGGCGATATCTAATGCTCCACCTCCTTAAGGGGCAGCGAAAACGCACATTACTTAACATATATGCCCCTAACACCCCCCAGGATATTTACTTTAGACGGGTTTTGAAAGAGCAGCTGGAGGGGGTGTACGGAGACATCTTGGTGTGTGGTGATCTCAACTTGGTGTGGGACCCCATCCTTGACCGCAGCAGAGCCACTGTCCAAAACACAGGGGCTATGTGACTACAGCTCAAGCGCGATGTGGGGCACCTGGGCTTGGTCGACGTGTGGCACTATAAATATCCTGACACTAGGGATTTCTCCTTTTTCTCCCATGTTCACTCCTCCTACTCTCGCATAGACTATATCTTTGCCACACACTCCCTCCTCCGCTGCGTTCGCGCCACAGAAATGTCCGATATCTCTATCTCGTACCACGCTCATGTAGAACTGATATGGGAGGCCACCAGTTACCTAACAAATACCCAGCCGCCCTGGAGTCTACTGCTGCACCTCTTACGATGTTGCCGAAATTCGGAAAAGCATCACTGAATACTTCTCTCTTAATGATCTCCGCAAACTCTCTTTGCACTCTCTTTGGGATGGTTTTAAGGCCACTATCCGAGGCACAATCACATCTATGGCCATTGCACGGGGGAGAAAATCTAGGCTTTTGGAGTCCAATCTTACTGCTGAAATTAAACAAGTGGAACAACAGGACAAGGCTAGCCCCTCCCTCTGCACCAAACGACAGCTGGCTGTGTTGAGAGGCCTACTTCGTACACATACAACAGGGAGGACAGAGCGAGCAGCATTAGCATTAAAACAGCATTATAAAGAAGGGGGTGACAAGGTGGGCAGGCTATTGGCCCGCAGACTCCACCAACTGCGAGTCAGGACTCATATTGCTAAGCTCCAGTCAGAGGATGGAAACTGGGTGACAGCGGAGGGAGACAAATTCTGGAGTTTTTATGAATATTATCAAGAGCTTTACTCACGGGAAGAACCTTCCCCAGAGATGATCAAGTCCTACCTGGACGCTTGTGAATGGAATCGCTGTCCCCACGCAGAGTCAACCTTCTTGACAAAGCAATTACCATTGAGGAACTAAAGATGGCGGTCGGTGCTCTCCCTGTAAGTGAGACACCTGGCCCAAACGGCCTCCCGGTCACCATTTACCGACTCTTTCTGCCTGATTTGCAAGATTATCTGGTCTATTTAACTCTTTCTCCCATATGACGGGACTCACACCCACGATGGCTTCAGCTGAAATCTCCCTCATCCACAAAGCAGGCAAATACCCTGCCTCTTGCTCCTCTTACCACCCCATTGCTCTACTTAACACTGATGCTAAGATGTTCCCCAAAATAGTGGCACAACGGCTGGAGCCTTATCACCCGGGCCTTATAGACCCGGGCCAGGTTCGCTTCATACGCCACAGGCAGGGAGCAGATAATGCCCGCCGTATAGCGCATCTGGTGGAAAAAGCACATCGTCATTATTTCCCTGCATGTCTCCTCTCCCTAGATGCGGAGAAGGCCTTTGATAGGGTTAATTGTTCTTTCTTACGCGCTGTCCTGGAAAAGATCGGATTAGGCCCAGGAATGGTCTCAAAGATAATGGCTTCTTACGCGGCACCAGAGGCTAGAGTCCGGGTCAACTGGCAGCTAACAAAACCCATCACAAAATGCGAGGCACGCGACAAGGGTGCCCACTGTCGCCTCTGCTGTTTGCGCTGGTGGTGGAACCCCTAGCCATAAGGATCCGTAACGCAGGCGATGTGAGAGGAGTCTCCTTCGGGGGCAGCAACATAAAGTTAGCCTCTTTGCAGATGACCTACTCCTCACACTGACCCAGCCCGAGATCTCCCTTCCGGGGGTTGTGAGCTGCCACCGGTTCTATGAGGAAGCTTCAGGATTCCAGATAAATATGACCAAATCCTCCGTGCTTAACTTGACCATTACCCCGCAGCAGCTTCCGGCCCTACAGCATCTGGCCCCCTTCCAGTGGTTCCACGACTATCAAATACTTGGCCCTTACTATCACCCCCACACTCTCCACCTGGTCGCACACTAACTGGCCTCCTCTACGCCGCTCCATTCTGGCTGATATTCAGAGATGGAAGCCTCTGTATGTGTTTTGGCTGGGGCTTGTGAATGTCGTTAAAATGAACATACTACCGCGAGTCCTCCATCTCTTTCAAACACTGCCCACACCAATCCCACAAGATGCTATCTTACGTTTGCAACGCGAAGTGCGGAATTTCATCTGGAACGGAAAACGGCCCCAAATAGCTAACGCACTGTTGATGCTCCCACTGGACAGGGGTAGTCTAGCTTGCCCTAACCTCCTAGAATATTACTGGGCCGCTCACCTACATTACATTTCTGAGTGGGTGGTCCAGAAGAGTGACAAACACTGGTTCCACATGGACAGGATAGTGGTGTGCCGTCCACTGTGGGACCTAGCATGGCTGCCCAAACACACCCAGCCCCGAAGTGCGTACATTGCCACCCCTACCCATACGGTGCTTGACATTTGGGACTAAGTGGCCCTTAAGAGGGGCTTGACCTCCTTCCCATTCCCAAACACACCGATGGCACGCAACCCTGATTTCCCCCCGGCGCTCTCCCCTCTGTTGTTCCGCCAGTGGAGCGAAGGGGAATGCCGGATGCTTAGTGATTTATTTATGGGAGTCAACATGAAGACTTTCGCACAGTGCAAGGTGGACTTCCAACTCACAGACACCTCCCGGCTCCAATACTGCCAATTGCGACATTGGGCATTACCATCCTCAGTGTACCCTGCGGCCATCCAACCATATACTCTCTTCGAGACACATTTCCGCGCCTTCACAGGTTCAAATGGTCTCATATCTATTACCTATCAAACCCTCCCGCGCTCCACGCCCTTGCGCACACACCCCCATCAGTCGGCATGGGAGACTTTTGTGCAGACTGAGATAACGCCTAAACAATGGGAGACCCTGTGGCGGGACACGCACAAGACTTATCGCAGTCTCTCACTTATCTATCCGGGCACACCCTCTCACTGTTGGCGCTGTGGGGAGAAAATGGGAGATTTTCAACATATCTGGTGGTCCTGTACGGTTAGAACAACATACTGGAAAGACATTCAGGGTCACATTAAGGAGATCATAGGATTCTTCATCCCGTCCTCATACCTCAGTCATTATAGGCATCAGGCCCTCAGATCTCTGTGCCATCACTCATGCTGACTGGAAACTCATTAGCGATCTCCTTTTAACAGCTCGCCAACTCATTGCACTTAGATGGAAACAGAATACCCCTCCTTCTATGTCACAATGGATTGCCCGCGTTTGGCACATCCTAGCCATGGCGCTGATATTGCATAACCTGTCACACACAGACAAAGGTTCAACGCACTTGGAAGCCCCTCATCCAATATCTAACTCACCACTTGTATTCTGCCCTCATATTTTACATTATATCTCCACCCGCAACTGAGGGAGGCGCAATACCCCACTACATTCACGGGATGAATCTGATCCTCTCCCCGCACACTCAGCTACTGACCTCGATCTGTTCTTTTGTTGCTGAAATTAGTTATATATAGATATAAGGAACTGTGAAACGCAATCTTTGCTACACCCATGGACAAATAGCTGCAAGATGATATGCTTGAACAATTGTGTGTCGAAGGGACACAGCCTCTCAGGCACTCTTACAGCATACCAGACGCCCACTGTAACATAGGCTAAATGCATAGGCTAGTGCAGACGATTTTATATGTTTCATTGAACCCCATTAGGGGCTGCCCATTCTTGATCTGTAGTACAAGTTAACAAATAATTCAAAATGTAGCTTTCATGATCTTGCCTAAACACATAGCCGAGTAGTATTCTCACTTACCGCCAGGCATTGCTCAGTCCTCATACCATCATAGCCTGTAATGCATTATATGCGTATTGAGACAAAAGTTTTTCCTTTACTTCACCGCAATGGTTAATACTGACAGTTATATATGTCAAGATGCACTTCATTGGAGACTGCCAGCCTCCGATAGGCGCTAAAGTGTAAAAGAGGTCAAACATTTGTTGTATATGTTTTGCTTGTTGTAAACTATAAACAGAACGTGAGTAAAGAAAATGCTTTCCGGTTCCCGTTTTGAGAGCTGAGAACAACATAAAATTGCTATAATATTTTTACTGCAGCAGGGGATAAAGCACATCTGCTATGCAGTGATGAATTGTATCAGGTGTGCTATGTAAATCAGGTAAATATATAGAGTTGGTAATTGCTCTTTTTTATCTGCTTAGAAAATGATCTTGCTACACTTGTAGTAAACTGTCTGATTTACTGGTTGCTCATATATTCTTATTGTTTTTAATGTTTTAGAGTTTATTTAGCCCCTTGGGTGCGGGAGGGGGGGGGGAAAGCACTGGTGCTCCCCCCTTGCCCCTACCCCTATCACCTGCCAACCACCAAGGATAGCCGAGTAAGCGCTTCCGCTGTCGCCTCCAACTCTCCCCCGTGATCTGATGACGTCAGCGGGCGCACAATGCGCTGATGTCAGCAGGCATTGTGGGACTTGCTGATTGCCATTTGCTTCCAGCGCGTCCAGAGAAATGGACCTGTTTAAAGGTAAGTCCTTACTCTCGGGAGGCATCGGGAGGGAAGAGTGATACCGAGGGAAAGGAAAGAGGTTTTCTCCCAGTCTCTCTCTAAAGTGAATTCCTACCGCGAGATCGTGGGTGGGGCCACGACTGCGCAGCAGGAATGCACCACTAGACACAATTTATTTTTGGTGGCAAGAGTCACTCCCTGTTTATAAAAGACCATCTTTTGGCCATTTTACGCTTTGGATTTGTGAAAGATGTGTTTTGTGTTGTCGTGTCTAATTTTCTTTTGTTTTTCCTTTCTAGTGGGATATTGTTGGTACTTGCTGTATCTGTGCAGAATAGGTGCAGTTGATCCTCAGTCAAGCTGTATGTGGCAAATAGAGGTCTTTTTTGGAGTATAACATTTATTGTGTGGTTTGCATTAATAATCTGCCTCTGAACATGGCTCAGAGACTGACTCTGCATCAGAGGCAGAGGATCAAGTTGAAGATTCTGGCAGTGAATTTTCTGTCCAAAAGAAATCATCTGATGATGAACCCACTATTAGTGCTGATAAAGTGCCACTTTCAGAGGACACTGATATGCCAGTAGTGCAGCACAAGCAAGCTGGATTGCAGACAGGGGCTTGAAGGCATCCTATTGGAAGTGATGTACCCTGGGTTGCTCCTAATATGGTGTAGCCTGTTTTGCCTGCCTTTAGTGGTGTTGCACCGTGTTGAGTCAATGCAGAGAACTTTTTGCCTATCAATTTTTTCCAACTGTTTATTGATGATGTGTTTTTGGATAAGGTTGAGCAGACAAATTTGTATGCAGAACAGTTTTTGATGGGCAATGGGGCCACACTTAAGACCCACTCTAGAGCTACCCGGTGGACTCCCACAAATCTCCATAAGATTAAGCAGTTCTGGGCTTTAACTTAGTTTGTGGGATTGCAAAAAAAGTCATCCCTGTCTTAACATTGGTCTACTAGTCCCTTGATGGCAACTGCTATATTTCCAGCAACCTCGAATCGAGACCGGCTTTTGCTTCTGCAGCGGATGTTGCATTTTGTCGATAATGCTCAAGCGTTGCCATGAGATCATCCGGATTGTAATCGGCTCTTCAAGATTCAGCCTGTTCTTTTTCATTTCGCAGATCATTTCTCACAGATCTATGTTGCAGTGAGAAACATATATGTGTGTATGGTTTCTGGTCCTCTGTAAAGCATTCCTAGCAATAGAGCATGTTATAATAGAAGGATGTATATGCTGAGTGAAAGTGCCACAGGATATGTGTATAGCTTCAGGGTGTATATGGGCAGCAATTCTTCAACTGACATCCCTCCCCGCCACCCTCCCCGGATTTCTCTTCCACTTTTGGAGTCAGTGAAAAAATTGTGTGGGAACTTGACAGAGGACGTTTTAAAAAAGGTCACCATTTATAAATGGCCAATTTTTACACAAGTTTTCAATTATTTAAGAAATATTTCAAGGGGGACACTGTGATGAATTTCTTGCTTTGAAATTTTCAGATAGAAGAGATGTCCACATGCTAACAACTATTCAAGTTGAAAGCACCTCACCTGTGACGTTTTGGGGTCAGGTAGCAGAAGTGCACAAACGTGTGTGCATTTGTGACTATAACAAGCACATGGGAGGTATAGATAGAGCAGAGGTTGGAGCCTTACAATGCTGCTCAAACGTCCTACAGCGTGTATAAGAAGTTGGCTGTTCATTTGTTTCATTTGGCGTCCTATGCTTATGTTATTTTCAAAGAGCATTCTCCAGATTTCAAGATGAGTTTTGTACAGTTTCAGCAGTCTGTAATAGGCAGCCTTGTTGTAGTTGAGTAGGCAAGTGTTCCTAGAGTAGGAGTGGTGGAGGATGCAGCTAGGTTGAAAGATCGTCACTTTTCTGAATACAATCCTCCAGCACTCAAAAAAGACTTTCCTAGTTGGAGATGTAAAGTCTGTGTCCGAAGAGGAGTCGAAAGGAGAGTTGTATGTACTGCCTAAAGTATCATTCTAATGCTGGCCTATGTGCGCCCACATGTTTTAAATTGTACAATACACAACTCAAGTACTGGGAGCAACCATGACAGTAAAAGGAAACCGAATGTAGTCTGTAATGTTATATATTTTCTGTTTAGATACCTAGTTAGCAGTAGTTTAATGTGCTTAGTTACTCTTGTTGTGTATGCAGTCAGTTGGTATTGCATCTTAATCCAACGGATTAGTTCTTTGTATTCGAAAATGAATTGTTTTTTGTTGGAAGTTTTTTGTTATTTGTGTATGTGTGCGCGAGTGTGTGCTTTCAGTTCATTGTTGGAGTGTTTTAGAAATGAAAGGGGTCTGGAGCTTCATAGTGATGCCCGAGTGACGTTTGGCTGGCGGTGTGGGTGGACTGGCATTTGGCTGCCAGTGCTGTGTGTTTAGTGACCAGCAGCAAGTCACTACATGCACACACTGCCACCAAAATGCCGGTCTACACATTCTGCCAGCTTCCAGGCGATGTGATTGTTCTGTCTAAACCGGCATCTGGCTGATGGTGTGTATGGATGGGGTGTGTGGCTGGCCTCCTGCTGGTGATGTGTATGAGCTGGCATTTGGGTGTGGGGAGCGGTGTGTGTGGGGGTGGTGTGTGTGTGGGGGTGGTGTGTGTGGGGGGGGTGTGGGGGGGTGGTGTGTTTGGGTGGGGGTGGGGGGGTGGGGTGGGTGTTTGTGTGTGGGGGTGGGAGGTGTGTGGGTATGGGTGTGGTGGGAGGTGGGTGTGGTGGGAGTGTGTGTGGGGAGTGGGTGGTGCGTGGGGGTGGTGGCGTGGGGGGTGGTGCGTGGGGGTGGTGGCGTGGGGGTGGTGGCGTGGGGGGTGGTGGCGTGGGGGTGGTGGTGTGGGGGGTGGTGGCGTGGGGGTGGTGGCGTGGGGGTGGTGGCGTGTGGGGGTGGTGGCGTGGGGGTGGTGGCGTGGGGGGTGGTGGCGTGTGGGGGGTGGTGGCGTGTGGGGGGTGGTGGCGTGTGGGGGGTGGTGGCATGTGGGGGTGGTGGCATGTGGGGGCTGGTGGCATGTGGGGAGTGGTGTGTGTGGGGTGGTGGGTGGGTGTGTGTGGGGGTGTGGTGGGTTGGTGGGGGTGTGGGTGGGTGGTGGGGGTGTGTGGGGGTGTGTGTGGGGGTGGTGAGTGTGTGTAGTGATTTGGTGTAGGTCACTACACACAGTGCCAGCCAAATGCCAGTCCACACACTCAGTCAGCTGCCAGGCGGTGGGATTGCGGTGTCAGTCCCGTGGGTGTATGGAAGTGGTGGCCTCTTCAATGGTGCGGTTTGCTGATGTGAGTGTTGTAATGTGCTGGGCCCTAGCGGTGTGAATGGTGTTGTGTGTGTGATACATAAAAGGAGTGTGAATGGCCTGTAAAGTGGTTGCTGCCTTGGCGTGGCTTTACAGCTCACAAGCTGTGAGTCATGGGTTCAGTATTATCTTATTAACAGTGATTTCTACATTTTCGTGACATCTTTTGTTAATAAAATGTAAATTTTGAGCTTTTCACTCATCCTTGTGCCAAATCCAACCAGTATGCAAGTTTATTTAAGTAGTAGATGGTTGTCCAGTCATATTTGTCAGTTCGGTCTTGCTCTGCCAGGGTGTACACCATTTCTAGGGAAAATCTACCAACTCTAGATATTTTCCAGAACTGGAATTCAGGGTGGCTGGTGTGGATCCCACAAGGTTTTTGTAGCCAGAAGCCCTTGCATTCCTAAAACTGGCTAAAAAGACATTTTGTTATATTTCTGTGACTCAAACTACTGGAATCTGCGGGAGCCGCAGATTTCCTGCCACCCAGAGTTACCACATGTCTCCTGATAAAAATGGTTCCTCACCTGTTGAGTGGGTCTAGTGCCCGCAAAACGGCAGGGTCCAAGACGCAATGTGGCAACAGCAACCAAAGTGGGGGCTGCAGTGTTTAAACCTGGGTTAGGCGACCACCCATATAAACGTACTAAACCCAGGCATTTCTGAAAACTAGGCACCCAGGTGGGTACAGGGTAGTGTGCCTCTCATGGATCCCATGTTTTCCTACCCACAAAGCTTGCAAAACTCTAAATTTGCCTCAAATCACACAATTTCCTTTCATTTCTGTGACGCATTGTTCCAGAATCAGAAGGAATCTACAAAATTCCTACTACCCAGCGTTCCCCCACTTGTGCCAATAAAAATGCTGCCCCAGTTGTGTGGCTGGTCCCAATTCCCGCAATAGGAGAGGGCACGAGGCCTTCCCACACAAGTGAGGTACCATTTTTATCAGGATACTTGGGGGTATGGAAGGTGGTAGGAAATTAAGTACTCTCTGCAAATTCCAGAGCTTTCCATCACAGAAAAGAGAGGGAAATATGCTTTTTCAGTTAAAGTTTAAGGTTTGCAAGGGATTTTGGGTAAATAAAAAATAATAAGGTGTATCCACACTAATCGCCCCACTATGAATTTCCATAGTTTTAAAAAATGTCCAGGTTTGCTATGTTTCTTTATGTGCTGGTTGATCTAGGGTCCAAAATCCACAGCTAGAAACATTGCAAAAGGGTCAGTTTTTAATAGAAAAATCTGATGCGTCTATGTTGCGTTTTGGGGCCTTTCCTGTCGCGGGTACTTACACTTCCCACATAAGTGAGGTACTATTTTTATCAGGAGACTTGGGGGAATGATAGGTGGTAGGAAATTAGTTACTCCCAGCAGGTTCTATAACTTTCCATCACAGAAATGTGAGGAAATGGGATTTTTTGTCTAAGTGTGAGGTTTGCAAGGGCTTCAGGGTAGAAAAACCTGGTGGGAGCCACACAAGTCACCCCACCCTGGATTCCCTTAGATGTTTAGTTTTGAAAAATGTACAGATTTGCTAGGTTTCTCCAGATGCTGGCTGAGCTACACCCAAAATCCACAGCTAGTCACATTGCAAAAAAAGGGTCAGTTTTCAGTGGAAAAATGTGAAGTGTCTAGGTTAGGTTTTGGAGCCATTCACGTTGCAGATACTGGCCCTACCCAAACAAGTAAGGTACCATTTTTATCGGGAGACTTTGGGGAGTGGCACGTGGTAGCAAAGGAGTTGATCCCTGCAGATTCCATAACTTTCCATCACAGAAATGTGAGGAAAACATGATTTTTAGTCAATGTTTGAGGTGTGCTAGGGCTTCTGAGGAGGATAACCCAGTAGAAGCCACACAATCACCTCACCCTGGATTCCCCTAGATGTCTAGTTTAAAAAAATTTGCAGGTTTGCTAGGTTTCCCTAGGTGCCGGCTGAGCTAAGGCCCAAAATCCACATCTACCCACATTTAAAAAAAAGGGTCAGTTTTCAGTGAAACAAATGTGATGTTGTTCCATGTTGTGTTTTGGGCCTTTTCCTGTCACAGGCACTAGGTCTACCTACACATGTGAGATACCGCTTTTATCAGGAGACATGTGGAAATACAGAAGAGTAGAGCATTTGCAATTACCAATTGTATTTCTCTGCATCTGTACCGTCCAAATGTAAGCCAGTGAGTAAGAAAGAAGACATTGTGAAAAATGCCCTCTGGATCACATACTAGTATAGGTTCATCTCCACAAATTTGGAGATGTACAAATAAATACTGGTCCTGAACTCCTTATCTAGTGTCTTTTTCAGAAATTCATAGGTTTCCTTGATATCCATTTTTTGTCTTTATATTTTACCATATGAATTGCTCTATACCCAGTCCACAATGAAAAACCATTGTAAGGTGTAGTTCAGTTGCTGACTCTGGGTATCTCTGGTTCTTGAAAAACCTACAAACTCTATATATCCCGGGAACCAGTAAGGTCTAGCGCACATAATGGTATATTGCTTTTGTAAATTGGCCATGGTGACAAGAAGGTAGAAATGAAAATGTCAGAAACGGCAGTTTTTTTCCTACTCATTTTTAATATGTTTTTATTTCAACACTTTAGTTTGTTTGCTAAATCCTTAAGCGATCTACACAAATGACCTCTTGCAGAACTCAGAATTCTATCTACTTTTCAGAAATCTATACCTTCCCAGGATCATCCATGGGTTTCACCCCAAGTTTCACAACCAACTGGAAGTACGTTGAAAGCACAGAAATTAGGAAAAATGGGATACTTCTTTGAAAAATGCTAAAACTGTGATATCTGTATGTTCCTGAAATCCAGGAAAGGGAGATTTTAGCATAGGAAACCTTTTGGTGATGCCATTTTTAGGACACTTTTTGCAGAGCACTTTTTCTTATTCATCAACCCCTGACCTACCCCCCCCAAAAAGTTTTTAGCTATATTCTGCCAATGTTTTCAGTCACCACCAGGGAATCAGCAAACCCTGGGTACCTTTGGAAGACCAAGGATATTGGTAAAAAAGGCTACACATTTGGTGTGGATACCTGATGTGGGAAAAAAGTTTATGGAGGCATAAGCGCGAACTACTCTATATAGCCAAAAAAGAGCTATGCATTCCAGAGAGAAAATACTTAGCCGTCAAGGGGTTAATATGTTTGTATTTATATTTTTGTGGCTATAGTACGAGAATAAAGATGACCAAGTCATAAATATGGCAAGCGCTGGAGCTGGCCATGCCTGTTCTTTTTTTTCCATGCACGGCTTAAGGTAAGTGATCTGGAGGCCCTGAGGTTTTCCTTAGTTTTCTTTGACATTCTTGATTGTTTTCTCACTCTTTTTTCACAATATCACTTTAGAAGTCTTCAGACTTCAAGCACTGTGACAAAGGTCACAAACGAACAAGTTATTTACTTGTTGTAACACTCTTTCTTGTGGATACTGTACTTAACCTCAGATTCCTCACCTTGTGAATATCCCCAGCAAACAGACTGGATCCGGAGATTTTTCTCAGTAATTCCCTTGTGTACCAGTAGGTGTGGTTGTGCTGCTGCGAATCAGGTCCGCCTCATCCTGGAAGTGACAGTGGGGCCACAATATAACCATCAACTTCACGTACTGTCAGTTTCTTTCTGACATCAGCCCACGCCGTCGAAAGCAGAGCCCTTAATAATCAGATTGCGCCAGTGTAAAGAGCTCTAATTTGGCAACTTTTTAGCCTGGACAAAAAAAAAAAAAAAAAAAGAGTCCCTTCCACAGAATGGGAAGGAGGGTGGGTTGATGAGGAATCTATCAGAAAGAGAGCAACCAAAGGATAGTAACATGTTTTATGATGGATACTTCTAACCTCACCTTGTGAATAGATATCGAAGCAGTACCTCCCAAAGCGGTAAATCGGCGGAACAGCTCCGACCCGGAAATCCTGCAGGACCGAACAGGCAAAGTGTTCTTCCTGCTGGACCTGGCTAACCATGCAGTAGTGTTTTATGAACCTGTGAACCACCGCACAAGTAGTAGCCTGGTACTCCTTGCGCTTATGTGGGGGTAGCAGCTTTAGCTTAGGCAAAATCAGCCTGTAGAATTTCTGAATGTTGTTTCTTAGACACTTAATAGCAGATCTTCATGCAGAGGACAATCCATCTTAAGACGGTTCGGACCTGCACAACTCTTTCATTCTTGGTCCCAGAGAACCCCAAAAAGAACTGATAGTCTACTCGAAAGTCTTCAGTGCGATCAATGTAAAAGCTCTGAGCTCTCATTGGATCTAAGCAATGTAGTCTGTCTTTCTCCTTCTATGGATCGAAGAACGCAGGTATGGTGATAGACTACCCAATATGGAAAGGCGCTGCAACCTTCAGGAGGAAAGCTATCTTAGTCCTAAACAGTAGCTTGTCTGGGAATGTGTATGGCTGCTGGACAGAGAGTGCTTGTAGCTCACTCAGGCGACGAGCTTAAGTGATCGCAATGAGGAACAAATCTTCAATGTGAGAAACCTCAGAGGGCAATTGTGCACTGGCTCACATGGGATGCACATCAGGAATGTGAGTACTAGATTGAGGTCCCACTGGAGTATCGCAGAGAGTTTTGGCGGGAACACTTGGAGCAGCTCTTTTAAAATAACGCATCACAATAGGTGATTTAAACAGAGATGGCTGATCAGGAAATCGTAAAAATGCAGATAAATCAAACAACATAAAATTGTTAAAAACAAAAGGAGATGGACGGAGCGCTGAAACTTTTCAGACACTCGCCCCCAGTCACGATAAGATCTGGGTTGAATCCTTCATCGTTCTTTAGCTCACTTCGCCACCCCAGTTGGCAGGGTATGCCCAGACGTGGGTACCTTCCTCACTTTGCCACTGGATTCAAGCTAGCCTGGCTGATGCGGAGTGTTACCCCGAAACCAGCCCCAGGATGCTCGTTTCCGGTCCAGGGAAGGCTTGGCAGTTCGGGCTGGATTGTTCCCATGAGGAACAGGGTCAAGACTGATTTGCATATGACTGGGTCTGAACTGGGGTGGAGAAGTGAGCTAAAGAACGATGATCTCCACCTCTCCAAGAAGACCTCCCCATCCCAGCATCAATGTATCCATCAAGACTGTCAGCTCTGGGTGAAATACAGAGGAAGTCCATTACCAGTCCAACAGAGGTCCAGCAGCCACCACTGGATATCTGTTGCAGTCTTCTCCGACACCGGGCTGGAATCCGAGAGCTTTCCTTGGTGCTTAGCCCACTGAGATGTCAGATCCCAGTGCAGAGCCCGCATTTACCATCTGACATGGTCCACTAGCAAGATGCAGAAACCAAGAATCCTCACAGCTGCTCTCACTGAAACCCAGGTCAAAAGGTTGAGACATCGGTATCATGGACCGAATGTCCTGCACTTATTGAGGTGGAAGGAAGGCTCAAAACAGCACTGTGTACAGGACAGCTCGGATAAAAGGGACTCTGTGAAGGTCAGATGCGACATTGGCACTCTGATGGAAAATACCAGAGATGTCATACAACACAACCCAGGCAAAGTACCGGTCACTGCATGCTTGGACTTAAGGTAACAGTGCTTATCAAAAGTACGCAAGATGACCAACTGACAGCCCGGCAGATATAAACTGGTGGAACACCTCTGCTGAGAGCAACAGATGTCAAAGCCCTAAAGGCGAGGGCACAAATAACCTTTGGAGGGTCTTTCTTAGAGAAAACATAGCAGATCTTGTTACAGAGGATGACCCAACTGGAAATGGTATAACAGGCCACTGTCTTGCATATCTTGGCTGCAACGAAGTCCACAAAAAGCTCATAATCTACTCCATTCTGACAAGTGTGGTCGATGTACTAGGATACTGCACATTAAGCAACTTCTCAAACTCATTGGCGGATGAAAAGGCAGGAACAAAGATGGAAGAGTGATAGAATGAGCCATGTGAGAAGCAGATACCACTTTTAGAAAAAACGATGGGCAGAACCAATTTATCCAGTAGAAATCTGTAAATAATGGCCGATCCATAAGAGCATTAGGTTCACAACCCTACATACTCAAGTCACTGGCACTAGATAGGCAGGTTTCAAAATTAGAACTGTAAGCAGGGAGCTGTGAATTAGTTCAAATGGGGATGAAAGAAGCAAACACAATATTCAGTTCCCACTGAGAAACCGCAAAACGGAGTGAGAGGAAACAAATAAAGCAAACATTTCAGAAAACATGCTACTAATGGCAAATCAAACAAAGAAGGTTGGTCAGGAAGGCACATGAAGGCAGACAGAGCTGCCTAAAAGACTATTTCAGAAGCATGACTAGGTCCGGATGGGACAAAATAGTCCAAATTATAGAAAACTAGAATGGTGAGATTGAAAAGGATTCAAGCCTTTCCACTTGCACCAGTGAACAAATCTGTTACAGCGTCCTGAATTAATGGCTTTGTAGCGGGATTTCCAAACCACTAAAATGACAACTGCAATCTCAGATGGTAGACACTACTCGATCCACAAGGGTGCAACCGTACTGTCTGGAGACTGAGGAGGGAGGACTCAACCATGCTGTGGCAAGAGCATGTCTAGCCAATGCAGATTAAGAGGAAGCAGCTTACGGAGAGTAAACAGATCAGCTTACGGAGAGTAAACAGATCAGCATACCAGATCCTCCTCGCAGCCTTGGGGGCACAGAACCAACTGTGCTTTATCTTCCCGCAACTTGCACAGGATGTTTGACTACAGCAATGGGTCAACACACGTGTGCCAAAGCTGCTGAATCTGAAGGTAGTCCTGCAGGAACCACTCAAACGCAAGTATTTACCACTTTTTGTTCAGAGCCATGGTGACGAAACCAAAATTTGAAAATCCAATCTGAAGATCATGCCAGTCACTTCGGGGTGTACCTTCCACTCAAGGTCCTAAAAGGAGAATAGACTCAAGGTATCCACTTTCATGTTGAGAGAGCCTTCAAGGTGAGCGCAACTTCGGAAAAAAACAATTTTCTGCACCCACTGCTAAAGGCGAGTAGTCATTCTAGTACAGAAATACATGGTCTCCTAACTCCTCTAGGTTACGCCCACTGCTACTGGTGGATCCAGACTCACCAACACAGGGTCTAGAACTGCTCACTACCCTTTCATTTGATATAGTAGATAGAGCTGGTGTCTGTAGGACAGAATCTGAATGAAGCGCCCCAAGATTGAAAAAAGAAAGGTCTTCATGGTCAAGTCAACTGCCACCCAATTAAAGCAATTTTATGTGCATGAGTTGCTCAGACAATGATCAAAGGCCTCAAGACGTCATACTCCAAGATGGACACCCCAGCACAGGGAGAAGGGATCTGTGACCACAATACCTGCACCTCATCGGAGGGCTGAAGGACGAAAAACAAGCAGGTTGGAGTACATATCAACCAGTGCAGATCAGGATTTAGTGATTCGAAGATCTGCACCTCAGGAGAGAGTCCGTCGTATAGTTGGAGCTGCTGCTTTCTCAGGCACTACTGAAGGGCTCTCATCTGCCATCTAGTGTGGGGAACTGAAATGAAGTCTAAGGCAGGGAATGTGCAGAACTGGGATCCGTGTCAGAAAAAATAGGATTACTGTCTTGATTCTCCACAATAATTGGAAATCTATAAAGGTCAGTCTTTGCATGGGAGTAAGGTGATATTTCTAGATTTTGATGGTAAACTCCAATTTGTGCAGGAGGGACTAGTTGTGCTGAAGATGTTCACTTGCCAGCGCCAGAAACAACTATTTCACTAGCTATTCATCCAAGTACAGAAATACATGGACTCTCTAGGTGACGCCACCACAACTATGAATACTTTTGTGAGACATGCAGTTGTCATGCCAAAGAGTAGGACCATAAACTGACAGTGAAAACAACCGTACAGTGAATCTCTAGTAACATCTGTCCAGGACAAGTTGGTTGTTGGGTAAGGTCTGCGAAACATGAAAGTTGATGTCCTAGAGGTCCACGGATGACAGCCAATTCCCTGCATTGATGGCCATCAGGACTTGGTTTAAGGATAACATGTTCAACTTGTTCTGCCGAACACACAGGTTCAAGAGGCGGAGGTCAAGAATGTGTCTCAGACTGCCACCCTCCTTGGGAACCTGAAAGTAAATGGAATACTGTCAATTTCTTCTAGTGGTTCCACCTCAAGGGACTCTTTGTACAGCCAGGCAAGAACTACCGCCTCTAAAATCGAGACGCTGACCAGAAAGCACGTCCTTGTGGAAGGAGGGCAGACCAGAAGGAGAGAGAGGAAGGTTATGTGGTAGTCTTTGCATATGGAAGGAGGACTCTGCAAACTGATATGATGGTATCCAAACTGATGGAAAGATGAAGTCATTCACCCTCCTGATGCTGGAAAAGTCAGCAATGAAGACTGCCTTGCTGGAAGCGGGGTAAGGAAAAAAGCCTCTGTTGATGAGACAAAACAAACTGTGGTGACATACATCTAAAACACTATACATGTAGGTTTTCAACCTTATTTAATATGGGTGATGAACGCACAACACCGCTTTGTCCTGACCAGACTACGGCTGAGCAACATACACCACCTTGTTACCTTTCTCAATATAAAACAGAGTAATATAAACGGCAGTACCGTGTCGATGTGAAGCACTTTGCATTTTGTGCTTTTTTGTCAGTTTTACTCACATTTAAGGAAACAATTTTTAAAACCAATTTTGTATGCTATGGAATCCCCAGCCGTTTGGTTTAATATTGCATCATTTATTTGTAAAGCAATTTGTATTAGGAAATGAATGTCTACATATTCTGGATCTGTAGTGCTAATTTTTAATCGTTCTTGGAGTGTTCCTTTTTACACCTAACTGTCTCATAATGTGTTATTTATTGTTTATACTTTGTGCTTTTACGGCCTTTGCTGATAGTTCCGAAATAAAGATTTTTTTTTAACCTTTTTTGGTTTAGAGTTAGACAATATATACGTAAATAGGGATGAGATTCAGTGAAGTCATGTTTGTGCTAGAGACTAGTGGAGCCAAACGTTCCTCATCCCAGAAAGATGAAGTGTACCTCCAAGATTTATACAAAACTATGGAATGCATAATGCAATAGGTTGACACTGGTGATCAACATCCAAATATTATACGTTCTGAAGCAGACCTATCTCTAAAATAGTAAACATTAAATAAATGCTTGCCAGAAACGGACCTCATGAGTGATGCTCCCAAAGTTTTTCTATATAATAAAAAAAGGCCTTAAAAACTTAGGCATACACATTTTGCATAAGGGACACCTTGAAAATGATGGCCTGTTGGTTATGAATTTAGTTTTGTTAACATCCCAATTGGCAATTTTTTCATACTTTATTTTGTTCACAGGGATACAATTTCACGGTTAGACTGCATAAAGTATTGCCTCACTCACCAATGCTGCTTAGGGAGCTGCTGCTTTCGGAATCGGAAGGCATTATGGACAATACACTATAGGGGGACCCATCTATGAATAAAAAAATAAAAAAACATGTTAGCCAACAAGCTAATCAGATGGCTGAACCACAGCTTGTCTATTTGAAACAAACTTTAGTTGGTTAATTAAAAACTCACTGCAACAGATGTAAATGTACATTAAAGTATTAAAACTAGTCCTTTGGCAGAGACGACTGCATCTGCTCCATTAGTGATGCTGTGAAACCTACCTTTCCCCCAAAACGTTCCTCCATAATAATATGCAAAGTGGGGAGAACCAACCTTTCATTACATCTTTAAAGTAATGCATACCGGTAATTCTGAAACTTTTTAATGTAGAAGCAAAGTACTTATACAAGAAGCTATGTAAAGACTGATCAATCCTAAACAGAACTCTAAAATCAATGACACTAACAGCTCTATGCGAGTGCGGATAATAGATGGCTCATGCCACACCATTGAATGTTTTGGTGTTCGTATAGAATGAACCTAGCTGAGGGGCAATGGACCGCTGCACATCATGCAAGGTGTTGTGTGGCAAAGACAGTCTGAAATATGTACATTAGGAGCTCAAAGTAATTTGTGGAGTTTGCACATAATGAGCGTGGTCTGCTACAATTCCATTATGCAAATTTTCTATAGCTTTTTTAATTCTGCATGGTTACAGTGCATTGAAGCTCTCCGAAGTGAATGAAAAAAATCAACAAGGCACTGTTACTCAAAACACAGGAAAGTAAATATACTAGTCCACTGCCACTTCTTTCTCTACACATGTGCTTACCTACCTCCTTCTGCAAGGTCTGGTCAAGAGTGAGTCTGGTGTGACTAAAAAACGAAATACGATGTAATTAATTAATAAATAAATGTCATTAGATATTAGTGTAGCCATGCACAAGTTGTTGACCCCTATGTGGCAGTATTAGCGAGCTGCCTATATGGACATAAGAGCAAGGTCTTATATGTATAGTAGAGCACTTCGAAACAGTAATCTTTGTACATCATCTGCTGTCAAACTCATTCTAGAGGCATTTAGATATGACACCACCACATAAGGAAGGACTGCCCCAACAACCAAACATTTTGGGAGTAAATCATAAGTTTGATTATGGATATAACCAGTATTCAACCCTTAAAGGACAGTTTAGTGATGCTAATGACAGTTTATATTTAAGTTGTATTTATTTATAAAGCACAACATACACCTTATAGGTTTCTGTGCACTAAACTGCTGAGGGACTTAAAAGCCACAATATTGCCACAATATGTTGCCTTTCAGAGGGCAACGGGAACGCAGAGGCTACTTGGCCCATCCGTGGGAGTTTTGAACTTTCACTCGTGACGTCCCAGGGCCAGACTTAAAATAGATTATGAGTGACTGGCCAAGTATCCCTTCTTCACTTGACCGTCATGGTAAGCGTGGACCTAGCAGTTTAAGGCGTGTTTGGATACAGGATACTGAACTCAGGCTCACAACTCAAAATATGTGACGCAGCAGCAATAAATTATCGTCCAGCCAAATATTTAAATTTTATGAAAAAGGGAGTATTTTTTTTTCTGCCACTAACCAACATCGTGGTGCAGTCTGTGGGCAGAGGCTGCAGACCAGATCGCGAGAGGCCGGTGCGCCGCGGAAAGAGTCGGCTTCCGGGGCAGCGGGAGTCGGCCGGCGGCCCCATGCACTCTGATCAGTATTCTGGTGGGGGAATGGCGTAGAGAGAGCAGCAGAGCAGTGCAGGAATCGGAGGCTGAGAATATTGCACAGCACCCCCAAATGACCCCGGTAAGGAGGAGAACTAAAGGGGACCGGGGGCTTTCTGCAAAAGTGGGGAAGGGTCCTATTATTGAAGACCAGCAGGTCACAAACAGAAAAGGCCTGATTGATACACAGATTGGTGGGGTTAACAGACCAAATAGATATACTCTCAGAAACAGAGATATTTGGAGACAAGATCAGCCCCCCTCTGAGGTTTCGATTAGAGAGACGGCCCCGCCAGTAGCACAAACCAACCCCCAGGAAAATTCTACACCCGGGTTTTGCCTTCTCCCCCCACAGAACAAAAAAGCATCAGTAGAGAAGCCCCTTTCAACAGCGGATAAAAAGTAGTCTAGAAATAAACCTACCACCATTCGAATTACACCTTCACTTTGGTCCTTCAAGGTCCAAGCTCAGTCCTCTCAACCCATCTTACTTACTCAGCCTACTCAGGATATTCAGCCTATTTACACTTCCATTTCTATGGCGAATACAAGCTTTACCCCCATAACCGTTCTTAAACAACCCAGTATAGCTAACGTTGGGGGAATGGAAACAGAAAATAACCCCATCTCGCTTGAAAATAGGTTTACCCCTTTGGCTGAGGTAGAAGAGGATAGCACTCGTATTCAGCACAACCTCGGGCTGGAGACCTCTTCGACCCAGCCGCTTCGACAGGGAGAGGGGCTGAGTGAACCAGCTAAAGGGCCCAGTTTGGGGGAACGATCTACTGAGGATCTCCCTAGCTACTTTGTTGACCGAAATCAGAGAGAAGTTCGCAGTCTCCGAATGTAATCAGCAGAGGATCCAGGTGACATGTGAAACATTGGAGGGAAAAATGAATGATATTATAGAAAGAGTTGGAGTAATGGAAACGGCTTTGGAAGATCTCTCTATACAAGTAGACAAAAATACATCTGAGATCACAAGGTTAAAAGAAAATGATAGAGAATTAAGGGACAAACTGCAAAGTCTTGAGAATGCCGCCAGAATGAACAACATTAGGATTTTAAATGTTCCAGAAGACCTTGAGGTGGGGGGGGGACATAAGGTCCTTTGTTACTAGCCTTCTTGGGGAATTCTACCCCGATATTGACAAACAGACCCTAGAAGAAGATATTCAGAGAATCCACCGAGATCCCTACACTAAGAGACCAGGGAAGAGAAACCCGAGAAGGATACTAGTTAATTTCATAACTTACTCAGTTAAAGAAAAGATCCTTACCGGGGGTCTTAAAGCAGGAGTATACAACAAAGGAGATTGGTCCTTTCGTGTCAGGTCCGATATTTCACGCACCACACAAGACAGGCAGTGGGAATTAGGGAAATACATACTGAGGGGGCTGGGTGCCACTGCTAACCTGCGATTCCCCGCCTCTTTAAAGGCGATGTGGAATCATAAAATGTTTAACTTTCGGGACCCCTCCGAAGTTAGTTCCCTGATCGACCAGATAAAAAGCACATCCAAATGATAAGGTTTAACTATGCCTGGATAGGGAGAGAGTCCGAACATGGAGGTACCTTAGTATACCTCTAGTATTGTGGGAGGGTTCCCCGGGGTGGTGGGGATGGAAGGAAGGGGGGAGGGGGGGGGGTCACAAAAATAAAACACAAAAAAAAAGGTTTGGTTTTTGTGCACTGGGTGGGGGAGCATGTGGGAGAAAAGAAAAAAATTGTCCTCATTAATGAAAAAAAATCAAATAGACTTAATAGGTTTATACCAAACTGCGTTATCTGTTAAGTGTAGAATCCTTAGGTCTCTCAGGTCACCTTGTACGCATTTATATTCTCATGACAAGTTTAGGTAGACCTGAGAAGTCAAGGACCTTGAAAGTTTTATCATGGAACGTGAACGGCCTTAGAGTCCCCTCCAGAAGAAGGAAAATTCTAGAATATTTGAGGCTTTCAGACAGACAGTGATGTCCTTTTTGTACAAGAGTCACATCTGCGTAAAGAGGAGTGGGAAACGATACTTAAAAACCAGATGGGTGGATCATTGTATATGTACCACCCAGTCGTGCCCAATAAAGGGTTGCCCTCATCTTTAAAAAAAACACTCAAGCTATACTTGGAGACAGCGCAGTAGACCCGCTGGAAGGTGGGCAATTGCCAGGGCCAAAATCAATGGCTCTTGGCTGGCTTTTGTGGGCTATTATGGCCCTAATTTAAATGATCCGGCTCCTCTACATTCGCTACTTCTTAAATTAATTGACATCAAAGATCCTATTATAATGGGCGGTGACTTCAATGTAGTTTTGGATCCAAGGCAAGATTCTACATCTAGAAAAACAGTGGAGACAACTCAAAAAATGAGAATTGCCCTGAAACAATTGATGACTGACATGGGGCTCCTAGATATCTGGAGAGTAATGGAACGTAAAGCCGGGACATCGGGGGGCAACTTTACTTTTCACAATAAAAAGTGCGGTCATTATTCCAGGATTGATTTTTTCCTGGTAGATTCCTACATTAGCAGGAATACGATCAAGGTTAGCCATATCCCAGAGCACTTGTCTGATCATTCAGCGGTAGCCCTGGAATTTTCTCTTATGAAGAGACCCCTCACCCGTAGATGGACTTTAAATCGCTCGCTGCTTCTAGAACCACTTGTAATTGAAAAATTAAAAGCAGCGACAAATTAGTTTTTTCTATTTAACGCTGACTCCGCACCTCCTCACATTGTTTGGGACTCATATAAAGCCTTCCTAAGGGGCATTTTAACTTCCTTGTCTATTGCTCAGAACAAAAAAGTGAAACAAGAGATCAAAACTCTTGAGGCTACAATACATATAAACCAGGTAGCGTTAGAACAAGCACCAAATAACCTAAATAATTTACAAAAACTAGCCACGGCAAAACAAGATCTGGCTGACTATCTGGAAGCAATAATCAAAAGGAAGTGGGATGCCAGTAGGTTATCTCATCAGGAGTATGGGGAAGGGTGTACTAAACTTCTCGCATGGAAAGCTAAAACGGATCAGTCTAGGAACCTGATAAAGGATCTCAGATGCTCGACCTCTGGTAATGTTATCACCGAAGATACTGGGATCGAGGAAGCCTTCGCTCAGTTTTTCCAAGGTCTTTATTCAGAGGATGCAACACTAAGTGAAGAATTTATGGAGGAGTTCCTTTTAGATCTGGAACTCCCCATGCTTCAGAGCTCAGAAAAAGACAGCCTGAGCAGTCCTATTGTTCTGGAGGAAGTCTCTCAAATCATTAGCTTCCTAAAAAAAGGGAAAGCTGCTGGCCCCGATTCCATTCCAAACTAAATTTATACCATCTTAAAGGAAGAACTTATACCAGTCTTGCTCCAACTGTCTAATTCTGCCTTTATACCTGGCCAAGACCTCCCTTCATCTTGGGATGAAGCCACCATAACTATTCTTCTGAAACCGAATAAGAACCCGCGGTTTTGTGAGTCCTATAGGCCTATATCCTTACTTAATAGTGACCACAAAATATATACCCAGATTTTAACTAAACGTCTGGAGAAGGTGGCAGGAACACTAATACACGCTGATCAAAAAGGTTTTATGAAGGGGAGGCAATTACAAGAATTAATACATGATTTAATTGGGGCAATAGACATGGCACGACTAAATGAGACTCAGTTAGCAGTAATGACCTTTGACGCTGCTAAAGCATTTGACAGGGTCAGCTGGCTTTTCCTGTACAAAATAATCCAACGTTTAAATTTAGGGGGAACATTTTTAGCAGCAGTCAGGACCCTATATAAAAATCCATCTGCCAGGGTCCTTGTTAATGGGAACCTCACAAGGTCCATAAAAATATGACGGGGGACCAGACAGGGATGTCCTCTGTCACCCCTCCTTTTTAACATTTATATAGAACCACTGGCATGTAAATTAAGAGCTTGTCGAGATATTTTCCCCTTCACTTGTAATGGTGGGAAAAGGCAAATCGGGCTTTATGCCGATTATCTTATGGTTCTGACAGGGGATTTAGAGAAATCACTTCCTGCGATCTGGGAGCAGTTGGAGAGTTTTGGAAGGGCACCGGGATACTCAATCAATCAACAAATAACCGAATTGATGAAATGGAATACTCCTTATAGGAGTGATTTCACAAAGCAGGAAATTAGATACCTAGGAGTCAAAATAGTTCAAAATATAGAAAAGATAGCGCAGGTGAATTTTGATAAAGTAGCAGCGAGTGCAAAGTCACAGTTACAAGCATGGGGGGCTCTTCCACTTTCCTTTCTGGGCAGATCAAACCTTTTAAAATTGTCAATCCTCCCTAAATTTACTTTCTTATTTAACACCATCCCGTTAGAGTTTGCAAAAATTTGGTTCAAGAAAATACTGGGGGGGTTTTCTAGCTTTATTTGGGGAAACAAAAGGCCAAGAATATCTTTCAAAAAGTTCAGAAGAAAGAAGGCACATGGTGGTATTGCTACCCCAGATCTTTACCTGTATTATTGCGCTTTTCACTTAAAGAACTTTCGTCAATTATTGATGGAGAGTTCTTGTATGTCCCCGCTCTTTAGGGCCCTTACTGCAAGTGTTCTGCAGCAAGCAGACTTTTTTCTCCTAAAATTTGGTCATCCCAAATTTTTCAACATGTTGCCTTTCAGAGGGCAACAGGAACGCAGAGGCTACTTGGCCCATCCGTGGGGGTTTTAAACTTTCACTCGTGATGTCCCAGGGCCAGACTTACAATAGATTATGAGTGACTGGGCCAAGTATCCCTTCTTCACTTGACTGTCATGGTAAGCGTGGACCTAGCAGTTTAAGGCGTGTTTGGATACAGGATACTGAACTCAGGCTCACAACTCAAAATATGTGACGCAGCAGCAATAAATCATGGTCCAGCCAAATATTTAAATTTTATGAAAAAGGGAGTATTTTTTTTCGGCCACTAACCAACACGAAGGAAAAATAAGACATCCACAAACAATTACACAGTTCCCCTGGAGGTCGGGGCTCTAGTGTTGCTATAGCGATTCCCTGTCCCACTCTCTCCTCGCGTCAGCGACAGTGGTTATTCACCATTCACTACTGGTAAAATCTAGGCAGGCATCTAAAAATCTGATTTTTTTTTTTTACCAGACCTTCAGGCCCAGTGACTTGCATAATCTACTCGACCTAAGTATAGTGCGCTAGACCCATAAACTCGTCTCAAATTGGGTGATCCTAGGTAAATATTTCAGTTCACCAAGTTGCCATTTTCTTCATTATCACAAACAAGAGCACCATCAAATATATGGGTTCAGCATGTCTGCTGTACAAAAATACTTGGGTTTGATTTAATAGACTAAACTTTTACTCCATGTATAATAAAAATCTTGCCAATTTAAAGGGTACTTGTGCCCCCTGCTTTGCCTCTTTGTTCATTAATAGCATTGTCATCTCAGGGAAAGGGCTGTAATGTTTCTCAGTACATATTTAAAAACTTTGACTTTTAATACATATATTACTACAGTATGATGTGGAAGCACAGTCTCATTTGCAAACAGACATTTTCCATTGAAACAACGACAGACATGCGGTTTTACTGATATAACTACATAGCGTACAAATGATAATATGTGGAAATTGGATTTTGGCACATATTTATCATTTGTACATGCCCAAGTAAAGTATTCCAATCTGTTTTGATCCTAAAATCTTTTTTCCACAACACTTCAGAATTACAAAAAAGTGCTTTCCTAACTCCTGAAATATATTTCAGAAATATTTGTACAGTTCATATACAAGCTCTTTACATGTGTTCCCAGCACCATTGTCAGACAGTTCACATTACAAAATCCTCTAACTTTGCACTTGGGGAAAGAAAAGCAAACACCAATCTCCAAGATAAAATAAGCTGCACTTTGTAAGACGACATAAGTTGAAATGTTACCTCTGTTTTTGAATGCACAGCAAATGTGACAAGATTTAAAGGCATCTTTAGTGCTCATTCATTTTCTGACTGAACAGAACACATGTTCTTTGACGGCTCGCACTAGCTCACCAGACCGGACTAGTCGGCCCTAAAAATAACTCGCCGTGGTAACATCTGGCTCACCATAGCGAGCGTACGAGTAGATTTCTCAAGGCCTGTTTAGGGAATGCCCCACTAGCAGTCAGAGTCTTAGCAATCTGTTTTGACTCCAAGTCTCAACACCAATAGCAGCAAGTTCCCCCAGGGCCAACAGGCCATATACCAGTCTTACACACACTGGCAGGTGCGAAGCGATCGGAGTTCCTGAGTGCACCCGGTCCATAGGCACTCACAGTGCAGCCAAGTTCAGGTACGTCTGCTGCACTCAGCAGGTGCAGAATCTCTCACTCACAGTCATGCTCTTGAAGACTTTCTGTGGGTTCTCCCCCAGGTCAGTGGGTTCCACTGACCTGGGCGGTGTGACTGCTCTCCCCCCGCGCAGCTGCCCCACTGAGTACGGTCCCCTGAGCGCTCTACTGCAGGATGTTCGAGGCCCTCCTCCACCCGCAGGCTCCTGCCTGCGCCTCATCCCTGGTGGTCCAGCGGGAGAGCACACTGCTCTTCTGCTGTTCTGCCCTTGCCTCTCTCCCCTCTTCCCCTTTCCTTTTCCTGCTCTTGCCTTTTTTCTCTTGTTTCCCTTTTATCTCTTTTTCTTTGCTTCTTGCATTTTTCACCGCCGCTGCTGCCCCCGCGGCCTCTCCCCCCTCCAGCGTGTCCTTCCCGCTCCTGCCTCCCAGCTGAGCCGCCCTCTCCCCAATCCCTACTTAATGGCGGCCACGCCGAAGGTGCGCCAACGGCATGTCTTCGCCCGTCCGCGACGCGACCTGCGCCAAGAACCCTGGTCCTCTGACCTGCATCCGCTACGACTCCAGCACCCTCCACAGTCTCAACACCGGAAGCAGCAACAACTGCCAGCTCTCGATGCCGAACACCACCCAAAGCCCTCTCTCCTGTCTACACTGCCGCCGCACCTTCAGCCACCTCCGCACCCCAGCAGCAGTCCCCAGCCCTTTGGACTCACCGCTCACAAACCACTCAACTGCATCTTCCTCAACATACGCTCCCTACACAAGCAGGCCACAGAAATCTGGAATCTCCTCAACACCTACTCGCCCGACACCGCCTTCCTCACAGAAACCAACACCAACTCCGCCCCCAACACCGCCAATGCCATCCCCGATGGATACAAGATCCTGCGCAAGGACCACGCCAATCACCCAGGAGGAGGTATCGCCATTATCCACAAAAACACCCTCCGCATGACGACCACCACCACCCCGGATGACACAACGCCCCCCTTAGAGCACCTCCACTTCCAGATCCAGACCAACTCTCAAACGACTCTCCACGGAACCCTCATCTACAGGCCGCCTGGACCCCGCGCCCTGGTCTCCATAGATTACATCCTATTCGGAGACCTAAACTTCCACTTGGAAAACCACAACAACCCAAACACTGCCTCCCTCCTAGAGAACCTCACCAACACAGGACTCAAACAACTTGTCACCGCCCCCACAGCGGGACACACACTCGACCCCGTCTTCGCAAAAGGAAACAGCGTCTCCAACAGCCACATCGCGGAACTCCTCTGAACAGATCGCCACTGCATCCACTTCGCCTTCAACAAACCCACCATACACAAGCACGCCCACCGCCTCCCCCGTAGATGCTGGAACAAAGTCACCGAAGACCAACTGACCTCCGCCCTCATCAGCACCCCACCTCCGACTATGCCAGACGCTAACACCACAGCACGCAACCTCCACCGCTGGATCATGAACTGCGCCGACACACTCGCCCCCCTCAAGAAAGTCACAGGAAGACACATCAAGAAAGCAAGTTGGTACACCGCTGCGCTCCAAGATTCCAAACACTCCTGCCAGTGACTCGAAAAGACATGGAGAAACAACAATACTCCGGAATTACGTGCCGCCTACAGAGCAGCCATCACCGCACACCACCAGCTCGTCAAATCCACAAGGAAGAAATCCATCCAAGGCAGAATCCTCACCAACACTCACAATTCCAAAGAACTCTTCTCCATCATCAAGGAATTTGCCAAACCCTGCAGCAAAACAGAGGTTACACCCTCCCAAGACCTCTGCAACAGACTCAGAACCTTCTTCCACCTCAAGATCAAGTTGATCTACGACAACTTCGAAAACCATGGCCTCCACACCGCTCCTACTCTCCAACCTAGCAACGCCACCCGACAGACCCTGCTCAACTGGACCCCGCTCACGACAGAAGACACCCTGAAGGCCATGAGAAGCATCCACTTCGGGGCACCCTCAGACTCTTGCCCACCTACATCTTTCACAGAGCCGCCTTGGCCATCGCACCCGAACTACACCGGACAAGCAACTGCTCACTCGAGACCACCACCTTCCCCGAGGACTGGAAACACGAAGAGGTCAACCCCCTCCTGAGGAAACCCTCCGCCGACCCGATGGACCTCAAAAACTTCAGGCCCATCTCTCTGCTTCCCTTCGCAGCCAAAGTCATCGAAAAGGCCGTCAACACCCAGCAAGCAAATTTCATCTAAGCAAACAATGTCCTGGACATCTCCCAATCCGGATTCCGCAGCAACCACAGCATCCGAGACCGCCCTACTCGCCGCCACCGAAGACATCCGCTCCCTACTCGACCGGGGCAAAACAGCAGCCCTCATCCTCCTGGACCTCTCGGCTGCTTTCGACACAGTCTCACACCGCACCCTAGCCACCAGACTCCAAGAAGCCGGCATCCCCGACAAGGCCCTCGACTGGATATGCTCATTCCTCACCTGCAGATCCCAGCGAGTCAGACTCCAGCCCTGCCTCTCGGAACCGACAGAGACCAACTGTGGAGTGCCCCAGGGCCCCTCCCTCAGCCCCACCCTCTTCAACATCTACATGGCACCCCTCGCAACCATCATCAGAAACCACAGGCTCAACATAGTCACCTACGGCGACAACACCCAGATCATCCTCTCTCTCACCAACGAACCCAACATCACCAAACAACTTTCAAGAAGAGATGAAAGCCGTCGCCACCTGGATGAAAAACAGCTGCCTGAAATTCAAATCCAAAAAAACAGGAGGTCCTCATCCTGGGCTCCACCCCCTCCGCATGGGACGACTCCTGGTGGCCCCCCGCCCTAGGAAATCCCCCCACCCTGACGGACCATAAACAAAACCTCGGCATAATACTGGACTCATCGCTCACAATGAACTGCCAGATCAAGGCCGTATCCTCAACCTGCTTCAACACCCTCTGCATGCTCCGAAAGACTTTCCGATGGTCCCACCCGAATCTAGAAAAACCACCACGCACGCGCTCATCAGTAGCAGACTAGACTACGGCAACGTGCTCTACACCGGAATCAATAAGAATCTCCTTTGCAAACTCAAGACTGTCCAGAACGCTGCAGCCAGAGTGATCCTCGACATCAACCGCCAAAGCCACATCACCCAACACCACTGCGATCTCCACTGGCTCCCAGTCAAAAGAAGAATAACCTTCAAACTCCTCACCCATGCATACAAGGCCCTGCATAACACTGGACCAGCATACCTGAACATCCGCCTCTCCTTCCACGCACCCAAAGGACACCTTCGATCAGCCGACCTCTCGCTAGCTACCGTCCCTCGCATCCACAGGACCAGAACAGGAGGAAAGTCCTTCTCCTACCTCGCAGCCAAGGCCTGGAATGACCTCCCCCTCCACCTTCGACAAGCACCCACGCGGTCCCAGTTCAGGAGGGACCTGGCTCTTAGGCTGACCCCCCCTCGAGTCCACCAAGGACCTCGGCCTGGCTCTTCGGACGACCCCTACACTCAACAGAGCCGCCCCCCCCAGCGCCTTGAGACCCTCATGGGTGAATAGTTGAGCTTCAACAACCATGATTGATTGACTGATTGCTCTTGAAGAGACAGAAGGCTTTCTCTGGGTTCTCCTGCATGGCAGTGTTCGTTCGGCTACCAATGCGGTGTGGCTACGAAAATCCTGTCTTGGGTCTGTCGTCTGGGTAACATTGCACCGGTACTCCCACGGCATCCTCGCTTCTACAGCAGGTAAGAACAAGTTGCAGTCCTTGGTGCTCCCAGTGACCCCTTCTGGCATACAGGGTCACCACAACTCAGAGTCCACGGGCTCCAGCCTGATCTGCACGGTGACTCTCTCTCCGGCAACTCTTCCTGGCATATGGGGTCACCACCGCAGAGGGCTACAACCACTTTCCCCAAGGCAGTCTTTCTCCGGTGCCCTTCCTGGCATACGGGGCCGCTGCCTTGCTACCACTTACGGGCTTCGGCCTGATCGGCACAGCACGACACAGGGCTAAATTCACAGCAACCTCTCCAGGCATACAGGGTGGCTGACTTTGTCATGCACATGGGCAACAACCTGTTCAGTGCCCTTTTTTCTCACACCTCGCAGCGGGACTGCATTCAATAAAGCTCACCACTGGCGCTCATTCTCTCTACCGCTCTCCTCTTCCTCAAAAGGCACACTGGTCTTGGTAAGCAGGCAGGCGCTGGTGCTCCAGGGCAGGATATCTTGGATTCCCCGCATGATGTTCCCTCACTCAGCAAAGACACTAGCCTGCTTTTGCCCCTGGTCCTGGTCACAGGCAGAAGCCTTGCAGAGCTTTCCCTCCTCACACAGCCCATCTGGATGCTTGGCAGGTGACAATTTGTGGGGTCTCAACCTCCCCTTCTTATAGTCCATTTCCAGACATCAAATGTGATTTGGGGTCTGAGCCTTTGAAGTTTTACTTGCGGATCTACTTCTTTGAAGTGCCCATTACTCTGCTCCCTCGTCCTCTTGAAAAGCAGTCTGTTACAGCATTAGGTACTCCAAAGCGGATAGTCCGACAACACAGGCCATGGGAGTGACTAGAGTTCACTTCTGGATGCCCACAACAGTGATCTGTGCAACAAAAGCGTAGCCTAGTGCCCCCAGTCCTACTCTTTATTATTCTCTTATCATCCCCATCTCTTTCCTGAGATATGCCCAAGTCCCTTCGTGATGATTCATCACAGATTCAAAGATGACCCTTTGAAGTGTTTAGCAATCCACAAATCTGACTTCTCTTTACCTCCTCTCTATGTTTCACCATACAGGCCTGGGTCTCCCAAAATGGAACCAAGGTTAAGTCATGTATTGTACCATCCACAGGCAAACATACAGCCAGTGCATATGATGTGATACACCTTCAGATATAGGTTAGCGGTCCTTTCACCTTTATAGCTTTGTCTGTCGAATTTGCCCTCTCTCCTGAGCTCTAGTAATGCTGGTTCTTCTAAATTTCTTAATCTATGCAGCCTTCCTCTCTATGTTGAACACACTGTTACTGAGGCTGGCTTTTATACAGTATGGAGGTGCTGTTGCCATTATCTAGGACTCGGTCTCCCTTTCTGTTCAGAATGTGCTGCATAAATGTTTGTTCTGTTACTGTACTAAGCAGATTTTTAGACTTTTGCTTTTTTAGGGCTAATGACCTTAAATAATCTTTGGGGCTTGATTATTAAAAACAGGTGGCAATAGAGAATGCCCCCTCAGCTCACAGTGTATGCCCTTTAAACATATTGCCCCTTTTTGGTATGGATAATTTTGTTTATTTGACATTCAAAGGAAAAAATGAAGTAACCAATTAACTTGCTTTATCAGTATTTTCTCTGACCTGCTACATAGAAAGTGACATGACACATGGCTATATAATGCCTTATTTGCTTAAGCAGTTAATACCTTGTAAGCCTGTGTACTGTTTTCTTCAACCTTAGGTAAAAAATAAAAGATGAAAGGTGTGGTGGAGTATTAAAGATTCCTACCTAATTAACATTTTCAGTGCGCTAAATAAGAAGATATTGCCTACAATTTGGAAACTTAAAAACTGTGAAAATTGTACATATACTGTGTAAAAACGCTGGCATCAGTGGCTAAAGGACGATATTTCAGGTGCCAGTTCCTTCTCCCATCTTTCCGACGTGGACTGGAAGGCAGCTATGGCTGAAGCAGAATCAGTAAGAGCACTTGATATATGAAAGTTTCTTCTAGACACTCCTGGCCCCTCAGAGGCAGGGGCTTAGTGTAACATTGAATGCATGCCTTTCTTGGAGCCTAAAAATAACAAGCTAGGCAGTACAAACATTATAAATGTAGTAAAATTTAATGTACCAAAATAATTTTGACTAGAGACGGTACTGTTGCAACCATGGACGGGTTGACAATTCTTAACATGTATTGATCCTTAAAGCCTCATATGTTTGTCTACTGTGCATAAAATGTGGTCGTGTTTTTTTTCTTGATTTTACAAATAGTGCAAGAAATTCTGTGGTGGGATGTGTGAGAAAGTGGGAGACAGGCTCCTGTATCAATTAGGACAGACCCAACCACTCTGTAATTTAGGAAGAGTTGAAGACACATTTCTTTAAATAACCTCACATCTCAGTGCAGTAATAGTACACTTATGCTCCCAGAGACCTGCTACCTCTAGAATCTGACTATATCCTTGCATTTGAGCCATTATAGCACCTCTGGAAACACTGTGTGGTTTGGTATAGGAGCAAGCCAGCAACCTTTTCCATCTATGCACCCAAGATCTGGAATAACATCTGTGTATCCATCAGGACCGCTCCAGAACTGTTCCAATTTGGTAAAGAGTTGAAGGCGCATTCTTTAAAAAAAAAAAAAAACACTACATCTCATTGCATTAATCATCTACAAACCAGCTACCTCGCCCATCACTTTGACCCTGTACAGAGATCCAGCTGGCTTGTTCACACTACAGAATATCATATACATACATGTCCCCACTGTAATGTCTCATGCCTTGTCCCAGTTAGTATTATTAACCGATGCAACTGGTGGTGGGTGGCTCAAACGAATAACTGAGGTTTTGCAATCTCGCTGTGGTTACCGTAACAATAAATTGAACTAATATGATAACCTTGATGAGAAGATCAGCAATGAAAACAAAAGAGAGGTAATTGTTCCAAAACTGCTTGGAGTGGAGTGTGTGATAATGAGGGTAGAAGACCTTAAGTCTGATTCTAAATATTCATCTTACACAGTAAAGCGTAGGGACTTTACGATATTGCGGACGCGAATTTATCGTCTACAAATAAATGCGCATGCAATTGAAAAAGTGCAAAAAGTATGAAAAAAAATAAAATGTACATTTGAACGCAAATTTGCAGTAAGCAATCATATTTTGGCATTATAAGTACATAAAAGAAATAACAATGTACTGACTTAAGTTAGTTTAACTGTCGATGCCATATTAACTGAAAATAATGCATCAGCATTAAAAGGCTTATAGCAGCCATTAGAAGCCCGGAGCCCTCCATTGTCTTCAATAGAGTGCTCAACATTGCAATGTTCAAATGAGATTTATAATTTGTCGTCGCACTACATGGCACCAAGGGGACAAGCAGATTTTTCACAGGACATGTAGATTTATGAAGCAACCCGTCCCATCGACAAGTAGAAATTTTTATTACAGTCCACACCCCTGCTAAGGAACGATAATGAGTAAAATCAGCCCAGCTAGAGGAAACAGATACAACACAAGGGAGGAAGACTAAGCATGATTTCTCTAATACATTTATACAGCAAAAAGAGAAACAGTTTAGAGGGGCAAATTTATCAATTAACAGGCCAATGGCAGAAAGATAGTGACAAAGAACTTCTTCCTCTCTTACAAAGGAGGGTCAAAAGGGAAGTGAGTGACCTTGAAGATCATCTTCAATCAGACAAATCAGATAAGTGATCCACAGAACAAAAGTATCTACGACAAAGAAGATGAGTGTCTAAGAAGAGGACGCTGTCTTAAAAGACGTCTGAAGATCTGGAAAACTGTTCCAAGTAGAATAATGTACAGCTTCGGGAGAGGGAGGTAGAAGGGTATAAAGGAGGTTCAGCCTAACTCCTTCTAGCTTCCCTCCTACGATCCCATCCACTTCACCAACATAAAAAAATATCCTAGAAGTAGGACTTGGAAGGGGAGAGATTCTACCCTTCTAATCCCCCACTTTCCAGCTCATTTCACACAGCTCCTTCCTCTGACAATGCTGGTTTCTCTGTGAGAAGCATTGTGAGAGAACAGAGCATTGGGTATGTGCCTTAGCTGAAGACACAATCTACACACTCACCAACTATTTATTCCCCCCTGTAATGCGTAACAAAGACAGTATTTTTGTTTTTCAGCCGCCATGAGTATTGTGATTTATTCTATTTATATTGTTCATATTAAGATATATTATCACTTTGCCATCTGAACTTTTATAGTGCTCGTTATCGGATTTTCTTATTCAGTATATTTGGTATGGATGTTGATTTATTTTTCTCTCTTTTCTCTCTATTTATAAAACGTAAAATGCTAATTCACTAAGGTACCTAATTCTGTATTACTGTTCCTAGTTTTTGTTTTAGCTTTTTGACAAATAGTAATTATATCAGCTTTCATTTTACTATGGTCATACATATTGTATACTATCTTTTGTAATTTCCTTATAATCGTTGTTGTAATGTTGTACCTTTGTTCTTATTTGCTTCAATAAAGCTCTTTAAACTAAAAAAGACACAATCTAAACTGCCTATGGCTCAACTTGTGGCAAACACCAAGTTCTGTGCCCCAGCAACGAGCTAGATGCTGTTTTGATTTTTCTTAGCAAAAGAAAATAGACATTTCCTATTTTTTTTCTTTGTACCTCTTTGCAATTTGCCAGAATAGGGTGCGAAAGCCATAGGCGATCCCTGACAGCTGTAGAGGGCTGCCAGGTATTTTTTTTAACTGTATGCTGGCCATGCACCACTAGATACTAAAAATTTGGTTTAATAGAAAATATGGGGTGAATGAAAGCTATGTAATTTTGAAAAATACAATGGAATGTAAATTTATGGATAGAAGCCATTTGTGCTGCTCAGAAATCTGGATTAATCATAATGCCATGTGATTCTAATCACGTGTTTTCCCAATAAGTGTTCCTGTGGACACTGACCTAGTACAAGAAATAAAAATATACAATAACATCCGTCCTACCATCCTGTGTTCCGACACTTCTGCCGAATAAAATGGAGCCCCACACTGAGCCGGAAATGTCCAAGAACGCCACCATACAGCGCACAAGAAAGAAGTTAGAATTAAGAAGATTTTTTGGGATACCGGTAGGTGCGGTACTTGGACCCGAGGGTCAGATGATATTTCTGAAAACCAGACACGTGGGGAAGACCAAGGTGGTGTGGCTTGCATAGATGCCACCACTTTTTCTTACCCACAGTAAGTCCTGAAATTTCAGGCATAATGTTCTGGAATTTGTGAGAAGAAGCAAAAGTCCTAGCACCCAAGATTCCCATACTTCAAATGATAAAATGAATATCTCCCTTTTCAGGATGAGCCCATCACAGGCAGCAGGAACAAACAAAAACAGTGACCAAGAGAGTAAATGCAGTGTCAATGTGGTCTTCACATTGCCAATAGGCCCACCTACGCACTTGAGGTACCTTTTTTGTTATGGAGAGGTGTGGGAACACTGGATGGTAGGACTGTTGTCATTTGCCAGTAGTTCTGGAGGTTTTAGTCAAAGAAATGTAAGAAATTTGTTTGGGGGGGGTTCCCCCCATATACCTGGACATTTTCAGGATATTCTTGGTAATTCCCACATCACCCTGCATTCCACTGTATTTCAAGATTGTCAAGAAGTGTCTGGGACTGATAGGTTTCCATGGTGCCAGCAGTACCTGGGCCCACAAAAATGCAGCTGTCACCCCTGGAAGCACACCCCAAATTAAAAATATTAATTTGTCTAGTGGGTAGATCCATACACGAATCACCTGAAAGACCAGAACCCCACTCTCACAAAACCTAAGGAAACACAGACAAAAGTCAAGCCTTGGCAGTGATATGTTCGTGCATGATGAAGACGGAGGGAATTACCATGTAATGTCACAGCCGCTAAGAGAGAGGTCTGGCACCTAACAATAGAAACCTCAGGATGTCTTGATGCTGAAAATATACAGATGCAGTAGGTTTCTATACAGTCCTGAGGTAATATCGAAGACCAAAAGAAAGGTACCCTAAACCGGTATTTCGCTTTCAGCTGCTTTTGAAATTTACAGAATGAACTGCTTCTAGTTTGTTGCCTGTCCGTGCCCCAAACATAATAAAAGCTCACATATCTGATACCCCATACAAATTAGACCCAAAAAAAGCACAGATGAGTAAGACTAGAGGAAATTACCATGTACTCTGGAAAATTGCTGAAAATCTAACAAATGTCATGTTAAATGCATTTTCCCTGCCAAATAATTTGAGGGAGGAAGATCTAGATTGTAACAGTAGATGCTTTGAGTTAATTAGAACTAGGAAGTATGTAATTTTCATACTTTCCACACCATCTTGGGTTCTATATCGGCTATCAAATGAGCAGTGCACCATAAACAGTAAATAAGCCATCACTAAGTGGCCTGCAGAAATGTAACTTAACTAGCTGAGCAGACCACATCACCTAGGAAAACACACGATTTTGGTACTTACATACTTAAAAAATCCAGGGCAAAACACTCTTGGACAGCGTTTCTGGATTTATAATTGTAGCGCGGAGATACCCCTCCGGGGCTGTTTCAAGCGCGTAATCATTTAGAATAACATAACACTTGAGATATGCAAACAAATATACATTTGTTTAAAAGAGATAACAAATCTTGCCATTTTCTTTTCTAATAGCTTCAAGGTGCAAAGAGATACTACTGCACGCATGAACCAATACATAGCACTGAATGCGCTGAAAACATTTATAGCTTGTCTGGGTGCACAAAGACTAAAGAGGTACATGTGTTTTAAAAACTTAACAAGGAATTAAATAAAAAAATAGCTCTAGCAGAAGGGTATGAAAAATAACATCAGTGAAAGAGTTAAATATCAGCAAAAGTGCATGTGTTTGGACTACAGTGTTAATAGGTTAAGCGCATTATGTTGCTTATATCTGGTTTAATCTCACAACTATACAGTTATTTAAGTGCATGATTATATTATCAGTTATACAGATAAGGAAATACATACTATTTGCAATTTCATTTTTCACAGATCAAAAGATATCTATATAAATAAAGACAAATGAATAAAACTAAATTAGCTAACAGATGGAAAGGTCACCAAAATAAATGCCCATAATACTAAGAGACCTACTGAAAAGGTAAGTTTAAGACTGCATCCAGGCAACTGAAGTACTGAAAGCAGCAGAACCAAAAGACAGATCAACTCGCCCAGGAGTTAAAAATATGGTTGTCTACCATACCTGTGTAAGTGCTTCAGGTGAGTTTTAGCATGAAAGCTAATTTCCCAGATTGACAACACACAGCCCTTATTTTTTCATGTTCCCTGAACAGAAGGTAGTTGTTGCACAGGTGCTGGATCAGTGGGAGAAAGTGTGTCTAGGTCATATACATATTCAACCAGTTTATGCTGCCAACTTTCATCCTACCTGCTCCCAGTGCAGAAACACCTGTACTTCAAAATGACTGGGTGGTTGTCTGAGTTTTAATGGTGCAGCTTTCCCTATTGAAATGTGGCACCCTTGATATAATCACAAACCTGAGATAAATATTGCTTTGCCATTGTTTTTAAGTCATCCCTTCACTTGAAAGAAGATCTGAGCACCAGTTTCACTTAGAAGTGGACCAGTTTTCAGGACACCCTGGGTAGCTGGTGATCCTCAAGGACAGATTAAGGAAAAAGCAAACTGTGCCCTACGTGGAAAAGATCAAAGCCTTGCTCCCGATCCAGACCAAAAGCACAATTCAATGAGAGTTCTGCAATGGCCAATCCACAGAGAAATGGGGGACATGAGACCAGAGATGTACTGCCAGATACCCAGCCGGGGAGGGGGGGTTGTGGCCCCAGAGTGCGGTGTGCCCTCTCTACAGAGAAAGTTGGGGAGAAGTTGGAGAAGTTGATTATTTCTGTGAGCAGGTGCTCCACAAACGAGTCAGGTCGACCCATGTTTGTGTTCTTGGCCACGCCAGAGGTGCGAATATTGTTGCTCCTCGATCTGGCCTCTAAATCTTCGTTTTTTATTGCCACCTGCTTGAGAGCATGTTCTACTTTCTCTAGGCACTTCTGAACTGTGGTTGATGCGTCCTCGAGTCCAGATATTCTTTCCTCTGCGCCCTCCAGCCTCACTCCCTGGCGGTAAAGACGCTCACCCAACCTGTCCAAACGGGTAGCCAGTGTGTCAAAGCGGGCGTCCATGGCTCGAAAGCCTGCCTTTAACTCAAGCATAATGGCCATAGCGTTATTTACATGGGCACCTCTGCAGAAGTTTCAGTGGATTCGTCCGCGTCAGAGCTTGCTCCCCCACCCTACGATGGTCCAGTTTGATCGAATTGTAGCTTGCGCTGCTTTGGGTTTGTCCTGCCCATTGTTATGGTGATGCTTGCAGGTAGCTACGCACAATATGCCAGTGGTTGTCCAGCCGTTGAAGCCCAGAGGATTTTATTCGCTGCACAGCGCGACGCCGCGTGGGGTGGCCGGCGAGCCCGTAATGGTCAGCAGCACCAGGGTCAATGGCGGTCTAATGTACACCTCTCATCGATAGTGTACGAGAGGTCTGAGCCTAAGCAGGGTCTGCGGGTCGCATGTAGCCCATAAATACTGCAGCAGGCCCGTCTACACCGCAGTACAGCCGGACGCCAACTCGGTTTCACAGCAGCGTCGGGTGCTGCAAAGTCCCGATGGTAGGGGCCAGCGAAAAGGAAAAAAACTTTCCAATAAAGTACTCTGGGGAAAAAATACAAGGAGGCAGTCGGAGAGGTGGTAAACAGGCTATGGTCCACAGGAGGGATAAAGACATGCTGGACAGCCTAAAACTAAAAGCCAGCAAATAGAAAGTAAGCAAATTTGAGTCACAAAGCTCATAGCCAATGGTAAGCAATGGCCGGAATGAATTCATAGGGAAGCTTTCAGCATGCCCACAATATGTCTTTGCAACCAAACAGCTGCAATGTCTTGTAGGCTTCGACCTAAAAAGGGTATGTCAATATGGAAAGCCACTACATGGGTAATACATAACACCCATAACTGCAATGACTCTGGCATCAAGTTAATGGTACTAGTAATAAGTTTACCCAATACCGCATGATTTATCAACCAAATATCAGCATTAAATAAACATTGGAAATAAGCTTATGAGTTCTGAAAACACACACATTTTTGTCGAGAACAGTGGTTCTTAACAGTTTGACTTCAGTGGACCCTCACTTAATCATTCATGAAAACTGGGGACCACCAGTGAATCATTACTGGGATCCGTGGATTCCCAAAAGCCAGGGATCTTGCCCTATGCATTTTCAATGTTTTGAACCACAATACACACAAAAAATACATAAACCAGCATTTATCAAACAAGTACACAAATGATAAAAAATGTTACTTAATTCACAAACAAATTTAAAAAAAAAAAAACAACACTTTAATGGGAAGGATTGAGCTTTTCTAGATTCAATCGAGACCATACTATTTTCTATTTTAAGGCACTTGCACTGCTTCCACGAATCTGAGGATAGTAACTTAATTTTTAGTATCCAATTTCAAATTCTTTCACATTTACATAAAGTCTTTTACTTTATTAATTTGTTAATATTTTCCATTTTCTAAGCAATCGCGGGTCCCCTTAGTAGGCTTCACGGACCCCCCGGGGTCCCCAGACCACAGGTTAAGAACCAGTGGTCTGGTAGAATACACACTTTTCAAATATGATTTTTTATATATATAAATTTTGGTTATTCAAGGAAAGGTAAATTCATAATAAAAGCTACAAAATGCACAACTTTTACAGTTAGGACTGACAGAAAACTCTCCACGGCATACCACAGTAGAATCAGAAAATACATTTCCCTAATATCCCAAGACTCAGCCAGTAATAACCAAAAATCATTGCATATCTTTTTTTTTTTTTTTTTAAACTATACAAAAATAAGTTTCAATCTACATACTCTTCCCTCTTATACCTAAAGCTGAGAACCCAGAAACAATACCATTATCCGCATGAGGAGACAGTCCTATACAGTACAATCCTAGTCTGATATTCATATCTTGTTAAATATGCCTATTCTTAAAGTGAAGTGCAATAAATTATATAAACATCAGAAAACACAAAGTTCTTAAACGTTGGCAGCCCGATAGCAACTGATTTATATATATAGATATAAAGTAGCAGTTCTTATAAAGTACAAATCCTTATGGGAACATACACTCCATTGAGTGAGCCCATATTAAAGTGACAGCACTGGATTTTATAAAACTAATTACTGCTAGCAGTATTCCCAAATTTTTCATTTTCTAAGATATGAAGGCAATCGATTAAGTCGGGCGTGATAACGGGCTTCTCGCTGCCTAACCTTCCACATTTTTTGTAACCCACTCTGTGGGAACTAGGAGATTTCCAATAAGTGGTAGTAATCAAGAAGCAAGCTATTAGCTAGGCAATAAATATAAAGTGCTTTGTACCTTGCTGCTCTAGCCTCCCTGAGTCTAATAGATCATGGAGGGCCCCTTTGGGGAGGCCAAAATAGTCATTCCTGTTGTAATACCTACTATCTGAAACACACCCCTCCAAAATGCCTCCAAGATGCTGCAGGTCCAGAACATATACAGCCAGACCCCTTCCTGGCTGAACTTAAGGGCCTTTCTGGTCGAAGTGGGGAACATCTAATTCAGAGTCCACGGTGTAAGATATAACATCCATCTAAAAAATGCGATACGCTAGAAATAAGCCCCTCTAAAACTTGAACAACTAAGATCAAAATAGCTCACCCATTGACCTTTTCTTAACTGTATCCTGTTATAATTTATCCATTTTGACCTCATCTTTTCTAAAACTGCTTCTAAATTTGGATGCAGCTTCTTATACCAATAACTCATGGTTAGGTTGGTACTATTTTCTCTAAACAGCTGCCTTACAAGGCTCCAGAAGAATATATATACACACACACACACATATATACACACACACACAATCAACTCATTGCATCATAATACCATTTTGCTTTGGACGTGCCACGTTGTTTGTAAATGAAGAGCCAGACTAAAATCTATTACACTTCTTGTGTCAGATTGCAATGTCCAAAAGGCCTCTTTGTACTGTGCATCAAAATTAGAAATCCGAGTTAAGTGGGGCAGTTGTAAAAATAAAAGAAGCTATATATTATCACTGAAAATCAGTAAGTCCCAAGCTACCCCACTCTTTTTTTATTTTTTATAAATATTTTTATTTGCATTTTGTGTCAAACAAAAAACAAAAAGAAGCATGTCACATTCGGTTACAGTCGTGCCCAAATGTACATATCGAATCCACATCGCATAAGTTCCCACATCTTCCCCCCTTCGGGCAACTTTCACCTGTAGGTCCCACCCGCTCACTGTTCTTCGCTGCAACCTCCCAAGTATTTTCCCCTTCCAAGATGCTCTGGGACAAACCAGCCAGCCATCGTAGCTAATGGGAGATGCGGGACCCCGCAAAAACCAACTAACCATCGTCCAGTCCTCCATCTAGTCCATAGTATTGCCTCCATTTGCCCCAAACCCTGCAGAATTTTCACGGGCAGCCTCTTGCTTTGTATGTGACCCTCTCTGCCGCCATGTACATATCCATTCCCGCCTTCCATTCTCGGAGCTGGGGAGTCACCGCCCCCCATACCCTAGCTAAGTCCCGTTTCGCTACCACTAGAGCCAACATGACGAAGATGAGCTGCAGACGGCCCAAATCTACATCCCCGGGTATACCCAACAGTATGAATTTGGGGTCTAGCGGCAATGTCGCTTCCATAACCTTACTCAGTTCCCCCAGCACCGTTTCCCAATATGTCTGTATGTCTGGGCAACTCCAAATGGTATGATAAAAGTCTCCCTGTGTCTGGCCACATCTTAGACAATTCGGGTCACTGGCATGGCCCATACGATGAAGCCGGGCTCGATCATAATAGGCTCTGTGTAGTATTTTATATTGAATAAGACGAAGACGTGATTTAATGGCCACTTCCCGATGGTGCATTAGGGCTGCTTCCCAGTCAATATTCTAAAGAGTACCTAGATTCAGTTCCCATGACGCCCGCAGCTTCCCCAGCCTGTCTGGCGCATTATTATTCAGGGTCCGGTACATCAGTGATACTGCCTTGGTGAGTACGTGTTCCTGCAGTAAGCACCCTTCCAGTGGAGCATACTCCAATAGTGAGGAGGATTGCGAGCCCTCCGCCTGCCAGGCATGTCGCAGTTGCGCATACTTAAAAAACTGGGAGGTGTGCAACCCAAAGTCTGTCTGTAGCGCACGGAAGCTTTTAAGTTTACCTTTGGCCACAATATCCCCTATGGTGGAAATGCCTATGGCGTCCCACCCCTCAAAGCCCTTTAGTTTATGGAGTTCCTTTAACCAGGGACAGTTCCAGAGGGGTGTCTGTTTAGTAGGCTTGCGGGCCCAACCTAGCGCCCTGGACGCTCTGTCCCACACCTCCAGCGTGACTTGTGTGGCCGGGAGAAGGCGTCCCCTGCCCCGTCTCCCTTAGAGATAATACATGCACGTTCGATTCGTCATAGTATCCCTTTCAAGCCTATAGGTGGGGTGATCTGCCATGGTATGTATCCACTCATTCACCGGAGTAAGATGTTCCGCCCAGTAGTAGGCTTCAATGTCAGGCAAGGAGATTCCCCCCATTGTACTGGTTACGTTGTAATGTAGTCAACGCAATCCTCGGTTGCTTCCCGAGCCATAGGAGGGAACGCAGTTCCGCTTCCACCGCCTGGAAGGTCTGCCTGGAGAGGGGGAAGTACTCATTCTGGAGGGCGTAAAGGAAAAGAGGTAAAGTAATCATCTTAAACATGGCCGCACGACCTAGGATCGTGAGGGGGAGAGATTTCCACCTCAGTGCGTCGGCTGCGAAGTTAGTGATGACCCGTTGGATATTTCTCTGGTACGAGAGCCTCCTGTCTGTGGTAAGATGGATCCCTAGATATGTGAACCCGGTCTGTGCTATTTGTAGGGCCCCAGGAAGCGTGGGCCAAGTGTCCAAGGCCCTCGGGCTATAGATGACTGATTTGTGCCAGTTTATAGTATATCCCGAGTACTCCCCGTACAGGCCCATGAGTTCGAACACTGCGGGGATCGTGGTAGTCGGGTGGGTAATATACAGCAAAATGTCATCTGCATAAAGCGAAATCTTTTCTTCCCTGGTATCTGTTGCCGTAATTTGGAACCCCCGGATCTCTGATCGCTGCCGAACCACGCAAGCCACTATCTCTATCGTGAGAGCGAAGAGTAGTGGGGACAACGGACAGCCCTGACAGGTGCCCCGTCTAATAGGGAAATCTACGGAGACCCGGCCATTGACCTTAACCCTCGCGCGGGGATTCCGTGTACAGGAGACCCAGCCAGTGTCTAAACTTGGGACCGATGCCAAATTTAACTAAAGGTGGCCTCCAGGAAGGGCCAATGTACCGCATCAAATGCTTTTTCAGCGTCTAGGGACAAGAGCAGATGTGGCTCTTCCCGGTCCCGCACCTCCATGGGCCAATTGTGAGTCCTACGCAAATTCAGTCTGGTCGCCCAGCCTGGTAGGAAACCCGTCTGGTCCTGGCGCACCAGGGTAGTGATGACTTGTCGAAGGCACAAAGCGAGAATTGTCGCCAATATTTTCACCTCTATATTAAGGAGGGAGATGGGTCGGTAGGAAGCAGACTCATTGAGGGGGGTTTCCCTTCCTTATGGATAGGGATAATCGTGGCCATGCAGAGGTCCAGGGGCAAGATTCCCTCCTGAGATGCATCCTGGAAAAGCGGCAGGAGGTGTATGCCCAAAAGATCCGCGCATTTCTTATAGAATTCCGCCGGAAGGCCATTTGGGCACGGGGATTTCCCAGTGCACAATTTGGTTATAGCCAATTTGATTTCGTCCACCATTATATCCGATTCTAAACCCTCCCTCTCGTCTTCATCCAATGACGGGGTAGGAATGTCCATTAGTCTAGTATGTCCGGGGGGGCCCTCAGGTCTCGGGCTTCATAGAAGTTTTGGTAGTAGGATGCGAACGTCTGAACTATCTGCGCATCCCGCGTCTGTGTTGTTCCCTGGGAGTCCACCACGCTCCCCACCCATCGGGATTCCATTTCTTTCCGGCTAAGCCATGCCAATAACTTACCTGACTTGTCCCCCACATCATACAGCCTATGTAGGGTGGCCTGTGCCTCTGCCTTAGCCTCCTGCGTGGCTAAAGCCCTGTATTGATGCTGTGCATCTGTCAACTGTCGCTGCACCTGTGGGTCTCTGCCTGCAAGGTGCCGCTTTTCCAGGGTAAGGATTTGGGTCTCTAATGTGATAAGTTCCTCCTGTGCTTTCCTCTTTTCCCAGGCTATCCGGTTCTGGGCCCTGTCTCGTAACACCATTTTATATGCTTCCCACATCACAACGCCCGACTGCACCGATCCAAGATTTTTAGCAAAGAAGACCTTGGTATCAGCTCGGAGACCTTGGAGCACAGTCTTATTCTGTAAGTCCCATACCGAGAGCCTCCAGCTCCCTCGTCCGGTGCGGGACCTTTCAGCCATATATAACATATAGAAGGGGAGTGGTCCGACAGGCCCCGGGCCATGTATTCCGCCTCATAAATGTCCTGAATGACGCCCCGAGGGAGCAATACATAATCTAGTCGCGAGTGGACCCTGTGTGCCCCTGAGTAGTACGAGTACTGTCGGTCCCTCAGGTGCAAGTGTCTCCACACATCCACCAACCCCAGGGTGTCTGCTAGGCGAGCTAGTTGTGTAGTCGGGGGGGGGGGGGATGAGCATGATCGCCCGAGCGATCCAGAGAGACCTGCATTACGTCGTTAAAGTCACCCCCAATAATATGCGTTGTTCCCGGCGTCCCCAGCAGATTGTCAGTTACACCGTGTAGGGTCCTAGTCTGCAGCTTCGGTGGGGCGTATACTGACAGGATAGTAACATTCCTTCTGCCCCAGGACCCTGTCACCCCCACATATGTTCAGTGAGGATCTATCCATGTACGTTTCACCTTGTAAGGTGGGGACTTTTTAATCAGGATGGCGACTCCCCTAGAACCAGAGGTGTATCCCGCATGCGCCAGGACCGTATATGCTCCCCTTGCAAGGAACCCGCATTTCGTGCCTCCAAGATTGGTTTCCTGCAGTAGCACCACATCCGGGTGGGTGCGTTTTATGAAGGACGACACCAGCCCTCTTTTAATTATGTCCCCCAGGCCATTAACGTTCCAGGTGAGTACTGTAAAGGGGCTATCCTCTTGACCCATCACGACCGACTGGTGTGAAATGGTGGGACACATATGTGTGAATAATTAGGTAATGCCCTATACAGGAGATGTGGGTAGTTGCGCACGCTCCCCAGAATTTGTGACTGCTCTTCAACAAAAACATAATAAACCAAACTAAACCCTTGAACATGTTGTGACCCCTCACTCCCAACCCCCCTCCCCACCTCCCTCCTCCCCGTCGTCACATCCCCTGCCAGACTCTCGAGGATGCGCATAAGGGTGGCAGAGGTCTGTCGCCCACCCGGAACCCAGCTTACGCTACAATTTCAAACTCCTACAGTGACCCCAACAGTTCCTTGATTAAACCGTCCACGAATAGAGAAGAACAAAAGAAAGGTTAGGAATCAAAAGTGTTAGAAAAGGGAAGGAAGGAACGAAATGAAGAGAAGGGAAGCAAGAGATAGAGAAGGAGAGAGAAAGAGCTATGCCAAGCCCAAGTCTGTGGCTACTCCGGGCCTCTCGCCTGCGATGTAGAGGGGGTCTTCAGCCGCTCCGCAGGTCTGGTAGGTGGAGTAGCAGGGGGGAATGTCCAATCAACAGACTCCGGTGCCATAGTCTGATTCCACGGTCAGTCACACAAGCCCATATTCAGGAGTGCGAGTCAGGGGGTTCCCCCTGTGATGCCAAAGTTTCTGTCGTTGCGTCCTGCTCCATTGCCACTATTTCAGCCACCAATGGGTGGAGAGAGGGTCCATCCTCTCCCTCCTCCCCAGACGTGCTGTCTCTAGTCTCTGTCTCGGTGCCTGGGTCAGGGTGATCAGAGAGGCGGAGAGTGTGTGAGCCCGCCGACAGGCGAGAGTCCAGCGAGCGACCACTACGCCGCCGGACCCGTCCAACACCCCGCGATACATATGGCGTTGCTCCCTGCAGACGATCTTTCCAACTACCCCGGGGTCGCAGTGTTCTGTGAGGACCAGGGGTTCGCGGGGCGTTCCCCGCCGATGTCTGGTGATGGTGCTTTGGGGCCTCCGGCAGCTCCAGCACGGGCCTTTCCTCGATCCAGTGCCACGCTTCCTCCGGCGTCTGGAAGAAGTGAGTCCTCCCCATAAATATGACCTTTAGTTTTGCGGGGAATAGAAGCATGTATTGAATTTTGTGTTCCCGCAGCTTTGCCTTCACAGAGTCAAAAGTACGCCTTTGCTTCTGAACCTCCCTGCTATAGTCCGGGAAGATCATTATACGTGTATTTTCGTGCCTGATGTCTCCGATTTTCCTGGCCTCTCTAAGGATCATGTCTCTGTCAAGGAAATTCAGAAAGCGAGCTATGATGGGACGCGGTTGCGCCCCCGGGGGTGGCCGGGCCATCAGCACCCTGTGCGCTCTTTCTATGACGAAGCAAGCAGAGAATTTATCCTTCGGGAATGTGCGCTGGAGCCATGAGTGGAGGAAGTCCAACATATTTGCCCCTTCAAGTCCTTCTCTAAAGCCCACAAAGCGGAGGTTGTTGCTCCTTGCTCTATTTTCCGCATCGTCTACTCGCCACTGAAGGTCTTTATTCGAGGATTGGAGATCTGCCATACCTTTACGGAGCTCCTTCAGAGTATCCTCAGCCTCCCCCAGCCTGGTCTCCAACTCCGTGACCCTGGCTGCCAGGTTCCGCATGTCCTGTCTCAGGAGCGTCACCTCCGTGCCCATCTCTCCAATATCCCCTCCAGCGCCGTCCTGGAGGAGAGTGTCTGTGTCAGTGCGGGCGGCCGGGCGTTCCTCCGGAGGGGGAGTGATTACCTTGTGTAGCAGTCCATTTTCCCCTGTCGTGGTGGCTTCGTGTCCTTGTCTTTACCCATGTCCAAAGGTATGATGAGGAAGCGCACAGGGGGGCCGCGTCAGGACCGGGGGAGTGCGTCACAGTAGCGGTGGGGGGGGGGGGCGGTTCACACCCCTCCGTTCCGAATAATCCCTCAGCGCGGTCCCAGGCGGCGGGGCACTGTAACGTGGCACTTAGGCGCTGACCGTTCCCACCCAAGTGGTTTAGGCTCTCCTCTGGCCAGCGGTCAATCAGGTTCTCCAACTGATGGGGCGAAACAGGTAGGGTATCAAACTGGCACTTCAGGGGTAAGAGCGGCCCGGGCTAGTCAGGTCCCACCAGGGCCACAGATTGTAACTACAAAACGGACGAAAGGGGCCCCCTCCACCAGGTCCCGGCCCCACGTCGGACCCCCAAGGCTCACCTCCAGTTCCGCAGGGTAGAGATATGCGGGGACAGCCTCCTCAACACCTACGCAGAGTCAGAGGCCCCGGCAGGCCCGCACAGCACGCCAACAAGTTCGCACTCAGTCTCAGGCAGTCGGTACCCCCATCAGAGCAGCTCCCATCTCCCATCAGCGATGTGGGTGGAGGCACTGCCACAGGGTGTAGAGGGTCCCCCCCGCTATCGCGGTCGACCAGCTCACTACCGCGGCCCACCACACCGGGCAGGCCGTATCTTCGATCTTCCGCCCTCCTGTAATGCGATCCCCAGGCCTCCCTACCGGGCGGCAGCTACCCACAACCGCCCGGCTCACCTGGGGTCGCAGCTCAGGGCACTGCTCGGTGGTTTGCTCCCTGGATCACAGGCACTCCGCGGATGGGCGCCCCCTCCTCACCGAGCCAGGGGGTCAGGAGCTCCACTTCTACGGCGTGTCGCAGGCTCGCAATGCCGCGTCGGCTCCGGGGACGTATCTTCAGTGCACCTCCGTCGGGTCCTGGAAGGGGCGGAGGCCGAAAGTCCTCCCGGTCAGTGGCCCAGGATGTTTGTGGACTCACAGCGCAGCGCCGGAGTCGGGAGTTCGCCGGGCCGGCTCAGCTCTGGTGCCATTTTGTCCGTGCAGGCGCGGCCGCTGCTCATGGCCCGGAACAGCCGCGAACGGGGTCGAAGGGGACCCAGGCCCCCCCACAAGCGCGGCTGGGGTATTCAGCAATGTCTGGAGGTCAAATTCAGGTGTTCTCCGGGCTTATGGGCCGCCGGAATCCGTGTCGGATGGTGCTTTCAGCCGGAGCTCGGCGAAAGCGCGTCTCACTCGGCCATGTTGCTGGTCACGCCCCCCAAGCTACCCCACTCTTGATCATTTGTAAGACCTTCAATTTAACATGGGCGCGCTTCTGATTCCATACATAAGATTATATAACCTGCTCCTATTTTACAAAAAAAAGAAGCCTCTAACTTGCAGGAAATTGACTGGAAGAAAAACAAAATCAAAAGGTAAGATTGACATTTTAATTAATGCTATGAGGCCTATAATGCATAAGGGTAGACCTTTCCATATTTCCAAAAGATTAGAGACCTTTCTCATTACGGGATTAAAACTGTCCCTGTTCAAATGTGATATGCATAAATTAATTCAACCAAGCAAAGGCTTAGTTGACTTAGCTTTAAGTCAACTTAGTTGACTGGGCTGCACACAGAACAGTCACTTACAGGTAGATAAAGATCAACTAGTAGCTCACAAGCTACTTGTTGGAGAAGCCAGACTGGATCACATACAGGGGAAACAAGGAGGTGTTCTATATTGAATCTCCTCATTTCTAACCTACGGACATCATAGTCACAGGCTCAAATACCAGTGGGTCCAACTGACCTAAACCATATGTTGCTAACATGATTAACATTCAGTCAAGTAATAATAAACATTAGGTATTTTTTAAAAGCTCTAAAAAACTTTTCGGGGGTGTGGACATGGTCTGTGCAAATAAGCCTCATGTTAATTTTCCCAAAAAGGTTGCACTCCAGGTAGTGATTTTCAAAATATATAATAAATAAGGCTCCCAAGTTTTCCATTTTTATTGACTTTTACAAATAAATACAGACAGAAATCTATTTTCCTGTCTGTATTTATTTTTAAATATGGATAAAAACGGAAATTGGGTTGCTTTTTGAGAGATTGTAAATGCTTTCGGTCATGACTGCCGGGCAAATAGCTGTGCGGATTAACAGGTAAGGAAGTAAAAAAAGAGAGAATGTTTCCTAATGAGGCTTAAACAGCTGTAGATATACACTTATTTCACACCAGTGTATTGGTTTATCATTTATTGGCCGTCATGTCATTGAAACCGGTCAGGTGTTCGTGTCTGAGTGTACATTTATTGGTTAAATAAATGTAGAAAAATAATAGTTTCTGCTTAATTTTTTCACAAAACCCAAAATAAATATGGATAAATACATTCGGAAATGTCAACAAAAAACCATACCATAGAACCGGGAGCCCTAATAATAAATATTAAAAACATGAACAACTCATTGCACAGGGAAACAGAAAAGCTTGATCTCTAAAGTGAAATGGGTCTACCCCAGGGAAAACAAGCATTTGCAATGCAATAGGTCTCGCATTACTGAAAGTTTGAGCTATTGACGTTGTAAATAATAATGCAAACTTTCAGTAATGCAAGACCTATTGCAAAGCAAATGCTTATTTTAAATGAGCTGTAGCCGCATCCTGACCAGGCTGCTCAAGACACTTTTGCCCCCTTCCAACCATCTACAACAAGCAATGGCAAAGCTAGCAGGTTTCGCCTTTACAAAATCTATTGGCTCTGTCAATTGTTTTACATATCACACAGCACTTGAGCTGCTGTGCAACATGGCTTATGGTAAAAAAAAAAAAAAAAAAGCACTATGACGCAGTCAATGGTGCGCGCATCATAGCACTTTTTTTACATTAAGCCATGTTTCACAGATACACTATACTGGAGGAAGGGCTTTAAGTGGAATGAAAAAACTTGGGGGGCTCTCAAAGGGGCGTGGTCGATGTAATGAAGGGCGTGGCTTAAAAACACAAACTGAAAATCCATGCTTAGCATAGTGTATCGCCCCACTGGTATTTTGCTGCTTCGTCATTCCATCCAGATACAACAAGTAACATTACACCTACAACAAGCCAGGACTATTGGCTTTGTCAATGGCTGTTAGTTGCATACGATAAATAAGCAACAACGATGGCTTCAATGTACATAATTTTGAAAATGCAAGCATCATACTGCCCCATCAGGTTTGCATTAATCGTCATTGCCCATGCGCCAAGATAACCATATTGACAGATATTGTCCCATCAGGTTTGTCCTTTAAGCCAGACTTTAAAAGCAATGTTGTTCTTAATCAAAACCAAATCTAGGACGTTTATGTGCATTTCAATACACTGAAAAAGCGTTGCCAAAGTACACACTGGAGCTACAAACACTCCGTGCCATTAAAAGAAGGCAGGGTCTCACACTGAAAAGCTGCACCAAACTCTCAGGCTCATTTCCTCGCTCAGGAAATGGTGTGGTCCTGAGCATGTCGCCTTATCGCGGTATTCCCCGGTTCCATTAGTTGTTTAATTTGAAAGAAATATGATACGACATGAACCTAAGGTATGTAAAGAGGAACTTACAAAGCGCCATCTGTCGCCCTCAAGGAGCTTGTGCAGCGTGATCTCGGCTTCATAACAATGCTCATTTTGTTATCGAATTGCAAAGGATTTGGGCACTGAAAGTTTCACTGATCCTGCCGCTCCATGTCACATGCTCCATGGAGAGCAGAGAGCGCTGTCGACTTCTGACTGTGGCAGCCAGGTTCCGGCATGGCACCAACCAATTTTCTTTCTGCCAAAAGATGAGTTTGTAGGAGCTTTAGCCCATGGCGATGGCAGGGCTCTGAGGCAAGGTCGGATGCCCGAAAGTACAGCGCATGCAAACACAATAAACACTATTATAAAAAACTACGGCGGGCCGCCAGCAGCTAAGTACAGCGCATACAAACACTATAATAACAAGTGGTGCGCGCGCACCACAGAGGAGCGGGGGCTAGAGAGCGCGGCAGCAAAGCGAGACGAACGCGCGCTGCTGCGCGTTCTGGCCACCGTCGGGAATGGGCGCGGCAAAGGCGAGACATGCGCCCGCCTTTGCCTAATCGCGTGCCGTTTTTCTAAAAACGCACGCTACAGTTAATGAGGGCTTCTGAAAACAAAACCACACGTACGAGCGTGTGGGTCGTTTTCAGAAGCCCTTTCTAGAGGTCTCGCGCTGCGCGAGCAGTGCTACGCACTGCAACGCTAGGCGCAAGACCTAAAAAGCACTGCAGGCTAGTTAGTCTGTTTATGTACATAAAATAATATGTCGGAGCAATGCCTTGCTTCTGAAAAACATTTCAGGTTTGAGACTCTGGAGTCATCATCATAAACTTTATTTCGATTTGATCCAAACCATCACAGTATATTCAATCAAGAAATACCAATCATTGGCTAAAAATTCAATCAAGAAATAGCAATCATTGGCTAAAAATTATCTTGCACAAATTCGAAATGTAAAAAATGTAAAAACAAAATAAAAACCTCCATAAAACAGTTTAAAAACTACAATCAATCACATCCTCTCATATAGTTAAAGTGCTTTGTGCCTGGTGTAATCGATTAGTCGTAATAAAAATGACTTATAGCAAACGTCCAAGATGCCCTGGACATAATTTCATCACCAGTAATACAAAAAAAAAAAGACTCAAACGGTCTAGGTCACAAATTTCTGCCGCCTAAACCAAACATTCAGTAAAAACCTGCTTACAGCAAAAACAATAGGATTTAATGCATCAGTCTTTAAAATCCTCAAACCAACCCAGTAATGTCTATTTGCAAGAATTCAGCAAATTGGTTGAATCCAATTTCTTTGAGGACGGCAGTATTTGATGCAAAAGAACAAAATATGTTCATCAGTCTCCAGGGCATGGCCACATGATGGGCAAGTAACTGGGTCGGATTCGGAAACCCAGGTGTTAAAGGACCTTAAAGGTAAACAGCCCAAGCTGAATCCCACATAAAGACTTTTCGCTAATGGTGGTGTAATCAAATCAAAAAAGGGCTCGAACTTGGGGTACGACTTAAAGCTTAAGAACTCAGTGGTTAAGCGCTCTGCAGTGGTACGTGTGGCATACCGATCGGCCAAATAAACCCAGTACTTAGCTTTTACAGTAGCTATATCTTTTTTACTGTTCCACTCTGGACAATCCCATAGATTAATCAGACCCAGGGATCAGCACCAGGTTGCAAAGTGGAGTAGCAATGGAATCTGTTTGGCGCCACTCATATTTAGGACTTCTCTCAGCGATTCACAATAATCGCTTAGCACCAGCGTAGTCCGCAATCGCAGCCAATACATCAGGGGTTTTAATGAAGCCACCTCCCCAATTCTCTTCATCTCAAGATCAAGAAACAATGGGGTCAGCGGGGTACTAACCGTGACAGAGACAAGGGACCCAACGTATATATTCTCACACACCGCCAACTTGTGCATGTCAACGTGGCCCCATATCTCTGCTATGTACAATGCCGCATTTTGAGCTTTCGTCCGATAGAACTCCAGGGCAGGGGTCATTGTCAGAGTCTGGGCCTGTCTATGAAATCGAATTATAGGTTTTGATTTGTGGCATAAGGTGAGATAACTTTTCTCAAGTTGTGGTTCCCAGCTAAGCGGGTCTGTCAACCGAACCTAGTAAAAGGTGGTCACCCTCTCTAGTTGTATCTCAGCTATTCTCACTGCTCTTGTCCTGCCCTTACTCTTGCCGAATACCATAAACTTGGTTCTCCATGTTTAATTCCTAGCCCCTAGATACACAGAAAGCCAGAAATGTGTCCATGACGAAGCAGGTCAACGCCGTCTCCTCCTCCTGCTTCAACACCCTCCGTATGCTTCGCAGGATCTACAAGTGGATCCCCACCGAAACCAGAAGGACGGTCACCCAGGCTCTTGTCAGCAGCAGACTGGATTACGGAAACGCCCTCTAAGCCAGAGCCTCAGCGAAACTCCTCAAACGGCTCCAACGCATCCAGAACGCTTCAGCACGTCTGATCCTCGACATCCCGCGCCGCAGCCACATCACACCCCGCCTGAAAGACCTGCACTGGCTCCCCATCAACAAGAGGATAACCTTCAAGCTCCTCACCCACGCACACAAAGCACTCCACAACACCGGACCAGCGTACCTCAACTGCCGCCTCAACTTCTACACCCCCACCCGCCAGCTCCGCTCCGCTCCGCCGACCACGCTCTCGCCGCCGTCCCCCGCATCCGAAGAGCAACCACCGGCGGCAGATCCTTCTCCCACCTCGCCGCCAAGACATGGAACACCCTCCCCCTCCACCAGACACAGGACCTACTGACCTTCAGGAGACTCCTCAAGACCTGGCTATTCGAACAGTAGCAGCTCCCCCCCCTCCCCTCAGCGCCTTGAAACCCTCACGGGTAAGTAGCGCGCTTTATAAATATAATGATTGATTGGAGGCCCATTGGGGTCCTGAAAATAATTAGAGAATCATCTGCGAACAGCAAGATTGGTATTTTCTTGCCGTTCAAAACTGGAGAATCGTTCGCCCAGTCCCTCAGATCATTAACTACATACAGGGAAAATAGTGTGGGTGACAGTACACATTCTTGGCACACCCCACACGGGATAGGGATCTTGGAGGTTAAATCACCCCGTTTCCCCCACCTAACCTGCGCATAATTTACCTTGTGCAACCTTACAAGCAGGTTTACCAAATTTACAGGGGCTCCCAGCCCTAATAAAACTTTCCAGAGCAATTCTCGGACACAAGGTCGACAGCAGCTCGCAGATCGACAAAAGCTACGTACAATTTGTGGTTTTTTTTTAAATATGTATTTCCAGGTAAGTTGTGAAAACCTAAACTTCTGGTCGCATGTACTGGTTTTGATGCGAAAATCAGCCTGGTAGGGTGACAGAATCGCATTCTCTTCCATCTCTACTAGTAATTTATCCAGGACTTGCCTAGCAAAGATTTTTTGCAGGTTATCCATTAAGCTGATCGGTCTGTAATTTGAGGGAACCGAAGCATCTTCTTTCTTGTTTATAGTGATTATCTCGCCCCACTCCAAGTCTCCGAGATTTCTCCCCCATCAGCTATGTCATTGGACAGAAGGTTAATGTAAGGGGCCCATACCAAGGGCTCAGACTTATACAGGTCACCAGGTATCCGATCAGGCCTCGGGGGCCTTTGCCGTTTTTGGTCTGTCTATTGCCTTAAGAGTGTCATCCAAACTGAAAAATGGGTCACTATTGTCACCGGAGGCCGTCCCAGTGGACAGACATTGCGTTTGATTTCTGGTAACATCCTCAGGAAGATTAACTTCTCCCTTATCATCAAGCATGGTAAAATGATAAACCCACTTCTCAGGCTGGATGTAATAACAAGGTGTAGTAACACCTTCCAGACTCCCATGAGCTATAATATGCCAAAATGAGCGATTGTCATTGCACCTGGCTGCAGCCAGCAAATCCTGCCAATTCTTATCTGCCCAGTCACGCTTGGCTCTACCAAGAGCAGATTTATATCTATTTCGTGCTGGTAACACATCTAGCAATCACCCTCTTGAATAGCCACCTTCAAGTCATACTTTGCCTGTTTGCACTCATGAATGAAACATGCATGTTTCCTCCCTTCAAAGAGTTTTTCCCCCAGTAGATGTTAAAAATACAGCTTTCAATGCCTCAAAAGATTCTCCATGGGCTACTAGGATTAGCTCAGATGATAAAGTATCTTTATCGATGTTGGTAAAATATTGTAAGAATAGTTTATATATCTTTGCTTGCAATTTACTATCCTCCTGGATCTTAGGCCAGGATACTCTTCTAAGAATATTTGTTAATAGGGGTTCTTGGATTGTTGACCGACTGTACCTCCCTTAGTTAAAATCAGGGGGTTGTGGTCACTATGCAGCCGAAAAGGAATTATCATATCACTCACCAATTGCCAGATTCTAATGTACACCAAGATGTATTCAATAACACTAGAACTAAAACCTCTCTTAAAGGTAGTCTGCCTGTCGAGGTCTGATTGAGTTCTTCCATTGCAAGCCCTTAGGCTCCTCCCAACAGCCAGTGAAGTGAGCTGAAAGGCTGCATTGGTAGTATGGTGACAGCATACTTTGTATGTTAAATTGAGGATTCCCCAGAACTCATCTTCATCCTCAGTCAGGATACTAATTACAGGGGATGGTTCGAACGTAGCATTAAAATCCGCTGCTACCAAAACTCTGGTCTAGGACTGGTGGGTATCAACCAGATCGTCAAGCATAGTCAAAACTTGAGAATCAGTCCCCGAGGATACAGACCTAGCGTAAACATTAAAAACAGTCAAAACAAATCCCAGAGGAAAAGTGATCTGGATCCCCATTTGATCATATGATTTAATCAGCAACTCTTTGTGGGCATAAGCAATAGAATTCTTTACAAAAATAGCTAGGCTCCACTTGTTCGCCCTGATTTCTTTTGAGCTAGTGGTTCAATGCTATATGTAGTGTAGCCATTAATGAATACCCTGTCAGTATCCCAAGTCTCTTGAAAAATGCAAATGTTATTTCCTCCAATAAAAGTAAACCACCCAGGATCAGAGAGTTTTGAATGAATCCCTGCCAGATTCCAGGAAATAATGGACAAGCTGGAGTTGACTTCAGGGTCTACCACAACACTACAAGTGGCAACCCCTACTTCAAACTTGAGGTTAGCATAGCTATTGAGTTTGACTTTATTAGGACCCCACTCAAGATTGTTTGTATTAAGAGGAATAGTAACTGGAACATCATTGAACTTTTTGAGTGAAAAAGACATCATAGGTTTGCATGCCTTACTTGAGGATTGCCCTATATGAGAGAGATACTCAGTAGCAGGAATAACCTCTTGGACAATAACATTCTCAGCAAGTGGGACAATATTTGAAACCACTCTTAAGGCATTAGAACAAGACGTTCCAAGAGAATTACACAATTTAGACTCAACGTCCAGGAAGTTGGTGCAAGATCGAAAAGTTGAACACTATTAGCCCCAGTCCTAGTCAGTCTGTCAGAATCCTCAGATATTGAGCAAATCAGTTGGGATGCAGGTTTAGTGAATGCCCCAAGTCAATCAACATCTGTCAGTGATGTTCGCGTATTCGCTCGATGGATGGAGTCATCTTTTGGGTTCAAGCCATTAAAAGAATCTTTTAAGGAAGAAAATATTAATTTCATTGCGCTATTTATCAAAGGACTCGACACTGACATGCATTTCAACCATAATTATCATCAGGCTGTATCATTGTGTCTCCAAGCACACCCTGCGCTGCTTTAATACAGTAGCAATTACGGATAAATTTAAAGCAACTAAAAAATAAATGAAGGAAACACTGATACAGTTCTATGGTTTTGCCAAGTCTACCTTTTGATTGGCAACAATCACGTGGCTCATCCATTTACCTTCTTTGAATGCTGCATGCAAACAGGCACCTTTGCATTGCATTATTCTCAAAGACCGTGTTACCGGTTACGAAACAATATCCGCTGCAGTACAATACATCCTAGCAAGCACTGACATACTAAAACCTCAAATGCAGGAAATTAGTACTCATAAAACCAACACCAAGAATCAAATTTACGCTTATAGTAACCCCCAAATATTGTCGCCCACAGAGTGTTTTGTAACATCTCAGTAATGGGTATAAGGGATCCTCCAGTTATGGCCTATCAGTTCTGTACACAGATTGCAGACACATCCGAAGGCAGGATACTTTGCACGCACATATTCCCTGGGGGTTGATCCCAGGCGACATCAATAGCCTAACCACTGTGCACTGTAACTCTGTTGTTCAGGGTGGAAATACATGAACACTGGAGCCCAGCTTCTTTTTAACATCTTTACAAAGGTGTTCATAAACACTAGACTTTGTAGAATTTCTAACCGCTTGCTAAAAAAGAAACAGTCCTGAATTTGATGAAGTAATAAAAATGCTTACTGAGACAGTTGATAAGCAAACAATGCACCCAGGGTGAATATAATCAAAAATTGTAGTGGTTCTTGGCTGGAGATCTTTGCTCTGCAACTCACTTCAAAAAAAGTTAGTAGGCACCTGAAATGTAATACAAGCCACTACAGAAGACCAGTGAATGAATATGGAATTTGTAAGGAGCCTGCGTGGCCAAGAGACTGAGGGAGCCCAACCCCAATAATCACCTGAACCCAAACAAAGTTACCAATATGTTTCTGCTCCGGAGTCTCCAATTGACCTAGCAGCTAGAGACTACACTCATCAGGAATCACAATGTAGCAGAGTTAAACAGAATAAAATATTAGCTGCATAAAGGACTGAGTTCTAGAGCAAAACGAGTATTTATTATAGGATAACGAAAATGTGGTACAGAAAAAGAAATGCATGAATCTCCATGAAGGCTCAACCTCAGAAGGGCAGTATATTACAAAATCATAACCCTAGACAATCCCTAGTTAGACAGTCTAAAAAAAGGAAAAATTCCAAGAGTTGACTCATAAAGAGCAGGGCCAACATGACAAGTCGCCTACAAGGAAAATGGCAAAAGAAAACCCACAATAAGGAAGTCTTCCATTTGCTTCCTCAACAAGTACACTCCGGAGATGTACAATACAAATAAAATATTTCTTAAACATGGCTCATAGAACTAACACCAACATGTCTCCAGCGGAAGTCCATGAAAATGATGCTTTGGGTACATCATGGAAGACTCATTCATAATACAAGCTTTCTAACAAATGTAGGTTGCTATTCTGTGAACAAAGCAAACACAAGGAGATGATGGACGGAGCGCTGAAACTTTTCAGACACTCACCCCCAGTCACAGATCTGGGTTGAATCCATCATCGTTCTTTAGCTCACTTCGCCACCCCAGTTCAGACACAGCTATATGCAAATCAGTCTTGACCCTGTGCCTCATGGGAACAGTCCAGCCCGAACTGCCAAGCCATGTCTTCCCTGGACAGGAAACCAGCATCCTGGGACCGGTTTCGGGCTAACAGCCTTCATCAGCCAGGCTAGCTTGAATCCAGTGGCAAAGTGAGCAAGGGACCCACGTCTGGGCATATCCTGCCAACTTAGGGCGAACAAAGCAAACACAAGGAGATGATGGACGGAGCGCTGAAACTTTTCAGACACTCACCCCCAGTCACAGATCTGGGTTGAATCCATCATCGTTCTTTAGCTCACTTCGCCACCCCAGTTCAGACACAGCTATATGCAAATCAGTCTTGACCCTGTGCCTCATGGGAACAGTCCAGCCCGAACTGCCAAGCCATGTCTTCCCTGGACCGGAAACCAGCATCCTGGGACCGGTTTTTTTTTTTTCTCGTTTTTTTCCCCCTGTCTATTCATCGTCCCCTCAGCTAGCCAGCCAAACCAGCCAGCTGCGCTAGCCAGCCTAGCCTTCCGGCCTAGCCAACCAGCCTAGCCAACGAGCCTAGCAACTCGGCAGAGCAACTGGGCCTAGTCGTCCAGCCTAGCCGCCTAGCCAACAGTGAGAACCACCAAACAGTCAGCCTAGCCTGTCAGCCTAGCCGGTCTGGGGCAGCCTAACCAGACAACCTAGCCAGTCAGCCTAGCCAGCCTGCATAACCAGCCTGCATTGCCAGCCAGCCTACTTAACTCACCAGCTAGCCAGTCAGCCAGCCTTCCAGGGCCGCCGTCCAGCCACAATACGTGATCTTAGACCGGAAACAAGCATTCTGGGACCGGTTTCGGGGTAACACCCCTCATCAGACAGGCTAGCTTGAATCCAGTGGCAAAGTGAGCAAGGGACCCACATCTGGGCATACCCGGCCAACTTAGGGCAAACAAAGCATACACAAGGAGATGATGGACAGAGCGCTGAAACTTTTCAGACACTCACCCCCCGTCACAGATCTGGGTTGAATCCATCATCGTTCTTTAGCTCACTTCGACACCCCAGTTCAGTCACAGCTATATGCAAATAAGTCTTGACCCTGTGCCTCATGGGAGCAGTCCAGCCGGAACTGCCAAGCCATGTCTTCCCTGGACCGGAAACAAGCATCCTGGGACCGGTTTCGGGCTCACAGCCCTCATCAGCCAGGCTAGCTTGAATCCAGTGGCAAAGTGAGCAAGGGACCCATGTCTGGGCATACCCTGCCAACTTGGGGCGAACAAAGCAAAGCTAGATGCTCCACAGAAACAAGGGAAGGGGTGGTTTTGCAGCAGGTCACTGACTGGAATGGGGAATGAGCAGCAGAAAATGAACAGCACACTAGAAACGATATCCATTTTATAATAATGACGTTCAACATGAGAATGTGGCATAACTACTCATACGATTATTTGCAGTTCTAAATGGCCTAGTTAACTCGTTTCACTTGCAATCCCTTCTGTTTATCTGTTACGGCTATGCATCTTTAAAACTCAAATATTTCAATAATAATTTTCACGCAATATTTTCATGTTTTCGAAAACGCTATAAGAATACTCAACAACTTTGAGATTTGAAGAAGTAACTGAAGATCTGGTCGACATAGGCAGAACAAAGTATAGGGTCCTGTTAGGTTTGAGACGTCATAGATAAGACTGCCGAATATTCCTGTGAATGTGCAGTATCCAGGCCTTCGCCTCAAAGCATGGTGCTTAACAGTGTACATTCTGCTGTGTGCTCAAGACCAAAGCCCTATGTCGAGAATCTCGTCTCTCAATGCCACTCACGCGGGCCCTCAAGCTTACACCAGTATCCCCATTGCCTTATCCCACTATCAATCATCCTCATTGCCCTATTGCACCGCAACTCATCATCTTTATCCCCATATCTACCTCCTCAATCACCCAGCATAACACCTACACCACTTGATACCCATCACCTTAACTTCCCCCTGGTGTCACCACTCCAAGTGTCACCCACACATTTCACTCACCTCTTTCCCCTTCCTCCTGCTCCTCCTCCTGCTGCAGCACTCTCAGGGCCCCGGGCTCGGTGTTCTCAAGCACGGCCCGAAGCTCGGGGTAGGTGTCCCGCTCCTTCAGACTGAGAGTATGCAGCAACCGCTCCAGCAGTAGGCCCCCACTTGCCGTCTCCAGCTCCCGCCGCTCTCGCCCGCTTAAGGCCCCGCGTTCCTCCAGCGCCGCCAGTAAGCGATGGGGCTCTGGCAACGCAGCCGAGAGCTGCGGTAGGCAGCGGACAAGCACCGCTCGGCGCGCCGGCTCCATGACCGGTGAGGGATCCTGTTCCTTATAGGGGGCGCCACCAGCCCGGCGCCCCTCCTGCGCCCTCCTCACAGCAACATTCAGGCCGTCTCATCCCGTCGCCGGTATCCAGACTCCCACCCCTTCTGCTCGGTCGTGTTTGTAAACAATGTATGCAGCCGTATGATTCGAGCTAGCACAGTAGACCTCCGCCGGTACTCCGAGTCCTAGCCCTTACTCTCTCGCCGCACTCTTACATAGTGCATCCCAAGTTCCCACAGTACAAAACGGCGATAAACACTAGACCACTAAATGAATACGCAAATAATCGTCAGCCATGTTGGGAGTAGGTGAACAAACTTGAAGAAGTGATATTTCTGTAATATGGTGTTGACGTGTTTTTTCAACGACGGATTTCCAACATGGCTACTGTTGAAACACCTGCGGTCTAGTTTTCAAGACGTCCCGTACTTCCATCCACCAATGCCTCGCCAAATCTCAAGGAAGCAGCTGGTAGGCTGCACTATCCCTGGCTTCAACATCGCTGACCTCGCTGGTTTATCAGTCATAACGACTTGTTCCCAGGGGAGAACCTCCGTAGGTAACGACGGTGCTTCACGTCCGTCTCGCGTACAGCCTAGGAACGGAGGAGCATTTTCCAGGGACTTATTTTTAATACATGGGAAAACATAGTTAAAGTAAACAACTACAAAAAACTGTGCAAAAGAGTCAGGGCTTTAAATGGGATGATAAAAGTGTATGTGGAGGTGGTTGTGCCAGTATCAGGCTGGGTGGCCTATGTAATTATGGGTAAGAGGGATGAGGGGGGGAATCGTCGACCCTTTGCTGTTAGGGGATATGATAAAAACAATTTAAACTGCGGGCTGATTAATTGTGGATCCCTGATGAAACACTATCAAGAGGTATCCAACATGTTAGAAGACATGGATTTGGATGTTCTCTTTTTAACAGAGACCTGGACTAGCACCGACTCCTCAGTACAAATGGGCTTTGCTTGCCCAGATGGATACAAAATATTCCATAAGCCGAGAGCTGCTGGTAGAGGAGGGGGGGGTTGGGGTGATCTTTAAGGAAAAGTGGAATTTTACACCCCTACAGGTAGATGATGTCATGGGGATTGAACTGTTGGGCTTCTCACTTCAAGAGGCTAAAGGTAGGCTACCCACTGGGGTGGTCTACTATAGACCCCCGGGTTCAGATACCCAATTTCAAGCATTATTTAATACCATTACTGACCTGAGCCTAACTCATTCCAGAATGATTCTACTAGGGGATTTTAATCTATGGGATAACGGCCGCTTAGATAACCATCTGAGAGACCTAAGGCATACATGTGAGAATCTTAACTTACATCAACTAGTACAAAAACCGACTCATTTAGGAGGGCATGTTTTAGATCTTTTGTTTGCAAACCGGGCCGAGACTGAGGTGGTTGATGTACTGCCTCAAAGCTGGACCGACCATTCTCTAATCCATTTTCGTATTACGACACCTAGATCGGAGGATAACAATAACCGGCCGGTGATTTATCGTAAGGGAAGAGAATGGGCCAAGTTAGTAAAAAATAGGACATACCCGACCTTTCCGAATCAGAATCTTTTTGCTGCCTCTGCATCTGTAGGCGAAAATTATCAAACGTACTGCAATTATATAGCTGGAACCCTTGATTTAATAGTCCCAGTTAAACGACTCAAAAGTAGGAAAAAAACATCTGCTCCCTGGTATAATGACGAGTTGAAACAGCTTCGAGTAGTATGTAAAAAGGCCGAGAGAAAATGGAGGAGGGCCTATTTAGAGTCAGATAAGAAGGATTTGAAATTAGTACAGTCACAATATAAGGAGTCCATCGCCAGGGCCAAAGCAGATTTCTATGCTAAAACGATTTTACAGGCACCAAATAGCACAAAAGCACTTTTTAACATCTTTAGGGATCTCTCTAGTCCAGCCTGCACGAACAATAAGGTGGTCGCATCACAGAAACTCTGCGATGAGATTGCCTTTTATTTTGAAGAAAAAATAACTAAAATCGTTGGAGATCTTCACCCCACTGACACCAGTGGTCAGGATGATTCTCTCCGGAAGTTAGACGTAGAACCCCCGGTAAACACCTCCCTGGAATACTTTCAAGTCCCTACGGAGGACTCTTTCAATCATCTTGCCCAAAGTGTGTCTTCAGGATCTCCTTTAGATCCCCTTCCACATAAAATCTGGAAAATATTCGGGCAAGAAACCCTCCCCTGGCTACGACAGATTTGTTGCCAATCTTTGGAGGAAGGAGAGGTTCCAGAAGCATGGAAACAGGCAGTGGTGACCCCCTTGCTTAAAAAACCATCCTTGGACCCTACAATTCCAGCTAATTTTAGACCAATCTCCCTCCTGCCATATCCAATCAAAATTTTAGAAAAGACAGTTAGCAAAGCTCTATCATGCTATCACGAGGATAATTTTTTGCTGGATAGGGACCAATTTGGCTTCCGTCCAGTACATGGCACTGAGACCGCCTTGGCAACCGTAATGGACAATCTACGAATGCGTGCTGACAATGGGAATTCGTCTGTCCTAGTGCTATTAGACATGTCAGCCGCTTTCGATACGGTGAGCCACACAGTGCTAGTGGAAAGATTGAAAAGTATAGGGGTTAAAAGACGGGCCTTGCAGTGGCTACAATCTTATCTGTCAGGAAGACAACAGGCTGTTTCCATGACGTCGTTCACCTCTGGCAAGTCCCTAGTACACCACGGGGTGCCGCAGGGCTCGGCTATCAGCCCTGTTCTTTTCAATATGTATTTACGCCCTCTATTCCCCATTATTAAATCTTATGGAATTGACCTGGTCAACTACGCCGATGATACCCAGCTGGTGTTCTCCCTGGAGGGGAAACAAGCGGTATCTATGGACACCTTCCAGGAGTGTATGCGTCAGACTGCTGGTTGGCTCAGAAAAAATTCCTTACAGTTTAATGTGGGAAAAACAGAGGTGGTGTATTGTCCTGCCACGAGAATGTCCCGACATTTACCGGTGGAGTTTAAGTTTACCCCCGAGGATGAACCCTTGATTCCTGTTAAAACGGTGCGCAATTTGGGGGTTATGATAGATGAGAACCTCCAAATGGAATCACAGGCCAATAAAACTGTAAGTGTTTGTCTCTCCCTGCTACGTATGTTACGGAGGGTTCTTCCATTACTTCCAAAAGATACTCGATCTCTTGTGGTGAGGAGCATAATTTTGAGTAGACTGGACTACTGCAACTCCCTGTATTTGGGAGCACCGCAATATATCTTGCAGGGGTTGCAGAGAGTCCAGTCCATGGCAGCCAAGCTGGTGTTGGATAGACAGCGCAGGTCTTCCACGGCATTGGCCTTGGGAGACCTGCATTGGCTGCCTATCAAGGAAAGAATTTGCTTCAAATCCCTCTGTATTGTATACAGAGCAGCACATGATCTGGGCCCAGCCCCCTGCAGGAGATGTTTACCTGGTATAATCCCGGGAGGCAGCTTCGCTCTTCGAGTACAAATCTGATAACAACTACCAGATTTAAGAGATCCAGAATGGGGGGCAGAGCCTTTGGTGTGGCCGCTGCGCGCCTATGGAATGAATTGCCTCAGACCCTTAGACAGGCCAGTTCTCTGGCCTGTTTTAGGAAGAGTCTGAAAACTTGGCTTTTTCCAAGGAATGAATATTAGATCCCCCCTCTGATAATTGGTTTTGCTGTTACAGTGTTTTTTTTTTTCAATCTAAGCGCCAGGATACCCGTAGGGTGGCAGTTTGTTGCGCTATATAAGTTTCTAATTCAATTCAATTCAATTAAGGGCTTTGCTTAACACGTAAATTACATTTCTGTGATTCCAATAGTGTGCCACCTTACCAGTATTTTAGTTCCTCTCTGAGCTTTCTGTTTTTGCATCCGATTATATAACAGAACTGACATACACTTAAAACCAGCCAGGAATACTGACTGTCATTGTCAATAGCTGTTGCCTGTTTAAGACAGATGTGCAAAAACAAAGATTTGGTTGTAAAAAATATTGAAAATGTTTCAATTCTGAAATTGTGATACTGTTATTTAAACATTACTGAGGCCTGTGGAAGTGGTAGTGGAGGGTTTAGAGCATGGGTACTCGCAAACATTTTCCCGGAGGCCAAAAGTTTGGTCTTAGTTGTGACCAAAGGCCACACAGATGCCTGCAGGGTGGTGGTAGGGGGCATAAAGTGAGCGTAGGGGAAGCATGTACATCTCGTTGCTGAACTGAATTGCACAGTGTGGAACCAGGGAACGTCGCGTGAATCCCGGCTTCCCCACTTGACCAAATTGTGTGATCCTGGGCAATTGTTTTACTTCTATTTCCCTCCTTTTTCTCATTTTCACATATAAGAGGACCTCGAATCACAAGGCTTCAGGATGTGTGCTTCTCTTGTGTTTGGATTTAATCACTAATGGCATTGTAGATCAGGGTGGGAAAGCATGAACGTTTCTAAATATATGTTTGAAAACTATCACTTAAAAAAATTGCAAGTTAATGAAATACATATTGTTAAACGTTTGCTGTCTTTAAAAATTAAGGTATTCCTACAGTTAATGGGTACAGTATACCTTGGCTACTTCCTTTCTTTAACTGCAATTAACCTTTAAATAAATGCTTGCTGTTTACTTAACTTTTTTAATGTTAGTGCTGAGTTGAGTGAACAGCAACCCAGTGCTACTGTTGCCCAAGGGGCGGCATTTAAAGGTCAGGAGGACCCGGGCCATTCTTTGAGTATCACTGGTTTACTGTGTCTCAATTCAGTTGTGTTCACTCTATGTTACACATGGATACCCTTTTTCTCTCCACATCTCGTCTACCTGCATAGGTTACACCACATCTCTTTTCTCTTCAACACTCTATTCTCATGCTCTCCTGAATGCACTTCCTTGCATCTCCTTCACTTCACCAGCCCCCAAACACACAATGCACCCATTCATCTGAAGGCACTGCGTTTTCTTTTACCTTTGTCTAGTCAAGATTTTGATACCTGTGTACCTTCTTCATACGCAATTACACAGAATCACAATTGTAATTGGAATATGTGACTGTTGTTCTGTGCACTCTGCAAAGTGGCAGGATTGGATGCTCATGTATTTTGAACACCTTTTTGATCTTATAGGCACAAAGAAACTCGCACTGCTTCAGCCTCAACTCCAGAGCTCTCAATCATGGTCTGTTATAAACACCTAGAGACAACTCAGTTCAAAGTATGCACTATACAAGTGTTATATGCTGCACTAAGCAAATACAGAAACACAACATCCTGGAACTAGCTAACACTCTTAGGGAATACAATATTTAGTAACACGTGTAATATAAAGAGGAACTAAACCGCTGAGAAGGATTACCTTAACATGTTCGCCATTCATTTTTCAAAAACTAGATCAGTGTTTTTGCCAGTAAATTTAAGGAAATTAATACAGGGCCCAATAGGGACCCATTTCAATGTCCTTTTTTAATTACTATGGAGTCTGAGACCGGGAGAGACCCACCCCACTTAAAGCCCTGCAAACATGTTAGAGCCGTCGACCTCGAAGCTGGGGAACTGGTTTCGAGTCTCGGCAGGGACGCTCAACATCCTGTTATTCTGGGCAAATCACCTAATCTCCCAGTTCCTAACAAAATGAATGTGTCCATCTGTAACGCAACTGGTGCTCATGTAAATGGCTCTGATACCTTCGGGTCGAGTTTGCGCTACATAAAAGTCCCCCAAAAATGACATCACTTGATCTGTAACCTGACTGTAACATCACAGACATTACCTCCTTGCCTGTCTTCCTCTTTATAGTCCTTATGTCATCAGCTGTACCTCCTGTGGACAGAAGTAGTAACCAAGCACAAAATAAACTCCTATCTGATTCACATCGCTCTCCAATATGGCAGACTTTGTTTGCCACTACCACTAATTTACATAAAAATTAAGTATGTCCATTCCCCTTCCTGTTTTCATGCCTTCTGTCAAGGTAGAACCACAGTTTACATGTAATTATTTAGATATTGCTATTTAATATTTTGTAAGATATAAATTTGTTAGCAGGCCTGTTTTAGCAGCACCATTCATCAAATATAGAGACCCTGCTATAGCATGACCATTGGTAAAACGGGTAGCTGTGTATAGCCATTAGGATTCCTGGTACTACAAGGCCGTGATTAAGACACTGCTTTTGTGAATCACTTGGATCATTAGATTGCGCTGCATTTAGGACTGGGTTAGGCGTATTTAACCTCTGCTTTGGCGAGACATAATTTAAGAAAGAAATGCATTGGTCCTGGCTCGCGATCACCCCCTGACTCAGTGTTGGCGGTGTCTCGTGAGTTCTGGCGTTGTTTGGCAACCCATTAAAGCAGGAACAGTTGTTCCAGTGTTTTTGCAGTGAAGAGCAGAGCATGTGTGCAGCAGTGGTGGTATTTTTTGTGGGTGGGGCAATAGTCAATTAGGCAGTGGTTCAACCTAAGAAATTCTGTGGCAAATTGCACCTATTGGTGGAGGTATCTGCCATAAAGAGAGAGTATCCTCCTTGGGTTGCTCATGTGCATATATCAGGAAAATGATTTAAATGTCTGCACCCTTTAAGGCAAGTGAAATCCACCTTTCATAAAAGGATGCATATAGATTTGCCTGATCCAGATAGACAGGATAAAAAGGAGGATGTTAAAGGCAGATTCATAAAGGGGTCACATCAGAGAGATTTGCTGCATCATATTAGAGGAAATATGCTTTTCCTGACTGTAGTGTCTTGTGAGTTAGAAATGTTGGAAACGTTTTTGCCTTCTGAGAGACTTCATAGAACTGTGATGTAAGTATTAGAGCGGAATGCATTGTATGCTGGTTTCGAATGTTGAGTTCACAGTTTCACTAGATGAACAAAGATGTGTAAAACTAAGCTCCGTGTGTGGCTTGGTCATTGGTGGGTACCCTGGCTGGGGAACACGCTACAACTGATGATGAGTTAAGGGATAAGTAACCTGATGACAGACAGTGCTCTTCCAGAGAGTTTGCCATGGTCCAAGCAAACTGCTTGTGCATTCCATGTGTGTTGCAGTCGAAGTATGGAATCGACGCCTAACTTATATGAGGTCAAAGCGCAACTCCAGTCGCTGTAAAGAAGTTGAAAACAGTACAAGCATTGCAAAGAAATCTAATTGTCGGTGTCGGAGAACCTGATGGTTTGACCGTACGTCAAGGTACAGCGCTGCTATGCAATAAACAGTCATACATAATCCGGAGCGTAAATGCTAAAGCAGACACAACAAGGTTTTCAAAGAGCAGCTATTAATAATCACAAGTTGCAAGTTAACATTACAAGTAGAAAGGGGTGAAGACAAAGTGCACGCAAAGAGACGTCAAAGAGAGCTTCACCCTCAATATAAACCACTCCCAGAAATGGTTACAACGCTGCCGCTTTCCTGAAACCACCACCATCGTTCAATACCCCCAAAAAGCAAAATATTGCCAATAGATGTACTGCTTGGATAGAGACATTTGATTCTATCGATGCACTTGAAGAGACTAATAAAAAAATTATTAAGCATCTCAAAAATCTTGCTGGTGATGGTGTAAAAGAAGTCATAAAGAAAATGCTGCAAACTGATGAAGACTTCACATATTGTCAAATTAAAGGAGTGTTGAATCTCAAATTTAATCCAGTGCCAAATGTTTATTACAAATGATACATCTTCAACCGAGAATGCCAGAAAGTTGGTGAAACCATTTATGAATTTGTGGAGAGACTCGACACACTCATCAGACATTGTAAGTTCAATGAATTTAATAATGAAGAAACTATGCGTTTGAGAGTTATTGACGGATGCTTTACAGATTCATTTAGAAGATGAATGTTGAGAGAAACTTTTAGTCTAGAGCGAGTATTAAGGTCTGCCAGAGTTGAAGGGCGTGTTGACAGCTAAACTGCTGACATGGAGGCCCGAGGTGCCCAGAATGAATCCGCCATGAGTGTGAAAAGTAAGCCAAAACAAAAGACTGAAGGACACAAAGTGATGTCTACACATAAAGAGAAATTGTGTTTTAGATGTGAATTTTCGTTTCCACACGAAAGTAAATGTCCCTCTCTTGGGCAGATATGCAAAGACTTTGGGAAGGAGAACCATTTTGTGACAGTTTGCAAAGCAAAGGAAAAAGTAAGTGTGTCACGTCGCAAAGACACAAACGCCGCCAGAGCTTTCCAGAAGCCACATTCGATGCACACCCACAAGGCCAAGCGGCAACATCAATTGAGACAATTTCGACACTGAACGAAGCGATCATCATCTAAATCATCGTCAAACAGGTCTTCTGTATCAGTATCAAGTGAAAGTACTGAAAATGATTGCGCCATGTCGATGTTTACCTCAGAAAAGCGTGCACATGTTGGTTTGGCAGCTTGTGAAGAAACATGTCAGTCAAGAAAAGTTCAATATGCCAAAGTTCCAGAGTCATTTAAACATTTTCCGAAGATTACACTGAAAGTAAATGGTTGTTCGATGCCTTTCATCATTGCCAGTGGTGCATCGATAAACTTTATGCCTGAGGAGAAATACAACGAACTTTCTCCATTGCTGCAACTTATGCCATTGAAAACCAAAGTATACACTTGGGCTGCATCGACGCCCTTAAAAAGTCAAGGTTCATTTGTAGCGACAATGAAACGCAAGAAAACAAATCTACAAGCACCCATCAATGTGCTTCAGGGCACCGCATCAAGTGCCCGTCTGCTCAGTTTTGGCACCGCCGCGGATATGGGACTGATTTCATGAATTACAAAATTAATTCTTGCCACAAAATTGAGGTCAGTTCCCTACTGGTTTGGGAAAACGTAAGACTATGTAAGTAAAGTTGCATATTAATGAGGACGTCCGTCCTGTTGCTCAGAGACATAGACAAATTGCTTTTTCTTTGCAAGAAGCTGTTGAAAAAGAACTTAGTGTTACTTAGGCATGACATTATTGAGCGTTCGACTGGTCCAACACCATGGGTTTCCCCTATAGCGGTAGTGCCTAAAAAGGACAGTGAAGGAGCTGTACGCATATGCAATGACATGCGTCAGGCAAACAAGGCAATTGAACGAGAAGGAGATCCAGGTCCACATATTGCTGACATGATAGCGCAATTAAATGATGCAAAGGTGTTCTCTCGCCTTGATTTAAATAAAGGTTATCATCAGTTAGAACTTGAAGAAAATTGCAGGTACATTGCAACCTTTTTTTCACATGTTGGTCTGTTTCGACACAAAAGACTACGTTTTGGTGTGTCCTCCACTGCCGAACTGTTTCAAGACGTTATTCGACATATCATACAGCCTCTCATGTATGCGTTTAATTACAGCAATCACATATTGATTTTTGGAGCTACACAAATAGAACATGATAATGGTCAAACACAAGTAGGTCGTTTGCTTGCTGAAGCAGGTTTAACTTTGAATGCAGACAAGTGTGAGTTCTATTAGACAAAGCTAAAATTCTTTGGCCACATCATTTCTGCTAAAGTACAAGCAGTGTCAAATTCTGATCCCCCACAAGATGTTTCTATGGTGTGTTCATTTCTGGGCATGGCCAGTTACTGTTCCAGATACCTACAACACTGTGCCACTGGAAGTGCTCCATTGACAGACTTGACGAAAAAGAATGCATCATTTCATTGGTCACATGAATGTAAGAAAAGCTTTAAATGAATTAAAAAGGACATTGAGAAGGCTATGCAATGGAAATGGTGTACTTTAATCCTAAGCTTCATACAGAGGTTGGTGTTGACGCTAGCCCCGTCAGGTAAGGCGCTATCCTTGGCGAGCAAAGCGGACTCTCGAATGCTCAAAGGCATATCATGGCATATACAAATAGAAGTTTGTCTCAAACAGAATGTGCTTACAACCTGAAATAGAAAGCTTAGCTGTGGTATGGGCTTGTGAACATTTCCATGTCTTCCTGTACAGAAAGCCTTTTACGCTAGTAACAGATCATCAAACTTTACTGACAATCCAAAGGCCAAACTGCCTCCTCGCATTGAACAATAGGGACTATGGTTACAAGAGTATAATTACACCATTGTGCATCATCCAGAGAAAAATCAGAACCCTGTTGACTACTTTTCCAGAGTACATATACAAGGTCACGGTACTCCCTCCAAGACGGCTGAGGCTTATATCAATTTCATTGTAAAATCAAATACAACACCTGCCACAAGCCATGATAGTGACAGGCTAAAGATGAAGGGTATAATTACACATCAGTCGTGAAACCAACGCATTCGACCACTCACCAATGATGGTGAATATCAAAAATACAAAAATGTCAAGGATGAACTGTCTATAACTCAGGAAGGAGTTATCCTACGAGGGTCGAGAATTCTGATTCTAGAGAGTCTGCAACAGAAAATACCTGAAGTGGCCCATGAAGGACATCATGGAATCGTTACCACAAAATGAGTCTCAGAGACTTTGTCAGGTTTCCTTATCTTGATGAGAGGGTTGAAAAGGAACTAAAGGCCTGTCATCTATGCAACAGCTTTTCTACAAAAAATATTCACCAAACCTTGAGCATGTCAGAACTCCCAAAGCATGCATGGGAGAGCTAAGCCATTGACTTTTTCGGTCCACCCAACAATGGACATCACCTGCTGGTGATTATGGATGAGTATTCACGATTTCCATTAATTGAAGATCTCTCATCTACTACGCAAGAACGAGCCATTGAAAGACTAGATTGCATCTTTGCGAAATGGGGTGCTCCAGCCATAAGGAAGTCTGACAATGGCCTGCCTTTCAGTAGTCAAGAGTTTAAAGATTTCTTGGTGCATTTGAATATAAAGCATCAGAAGAGCACACTCTTGTGGCCGCAAGCAAATGGATTTGTTGAGTGGTTTATGAGTACACTAAAGAAAGTAGTGCAGCGTGCTAATCTTGAGAAGCTTGAGTTGAAAATTGTACTGAATTCTACCTTAAGAGCTTATAGTTCAACACCCCACTCGACCACAGGTAAAAGCCCTGCAACATAGATGTTTGGTAGAGAAATGAACACCAAGTTGCCTCAATGGACTGATAAGAGAAAGAGAAGATGAGAAAGCAATATATTAGAAAGACTTGGCAAACAAACAAAAGATGAAAATATATGCTGACCAAAGCGGACATGCGAAGAAAATTATCTTTCGGAAAGGAGATCGAGTCCTCGCATAACAGTTGTGAAGAAGAAAATCTGATGCTCCATTTGATACAGAACCTTTTCAAGTTGTGTCTACCAAAGGACACATGGAGACTGCCCAGCGCCCTGGGACGTCTATTTCCAGAGACTTTTCTCACTTCAGGCCTAAACTAATAATTCATCAGATCTAACTGTTGAAGGAGCGACTAGGTCTGAACAATCAGTGGCTGTTGTTACCTCTACATCTGGCGCAGATCCTGGACATTGGTGATGACAGTTCCCAGTTTCTGAGAACAAGAGCAGGTCGAACAATTGAAGCGCCAAAAAGATTGATTGAAGAGATTTAATTGTGTATGTCTAGCTATATATTTTGTAAAAAAATAAACTTTTTTATTTAAGAGAGGGGGCGATGTAGTGTCTTGCGAGTTAGAAATGATAGAACCCTTTTCGTTCCTGAGGGACTTTATAGAATTATGATGTAAGTGTTAGGAAAGAAATGCATTGAAGACTGGTTTAGAATGTTGAGTTCACAGTTACATGCAGATGAATAAAAACGTATAAAACTAAGCTCTTGAAACGCCCAGACTGTTTATTCTGTGTAACTCTCTGAGACAAACCGAATAAGTAAGCACGAGTGACTGAGCGAAAAGTAGTATATTGCTTCCACGATTCTGAGGAATTTGGGTTGTCATGATCTAAGGTTGCCAGAAACTTCGATAAGAGGAGATTCTAGTGCCACTGTAAGCTAGCTAATGCAAATCAGGCTAACATACGCGGTGGGGGTGCACAGAGTCAGTCTAACACCTAGCCCACTGTGGGAGGGCAGGTCGGATATACCAACGCGGAGGCTGAATATATTTTCCAAAGGTGCGCTTTTTATTGTCAGTGATTGAGGTAACAGAGGGGGTGACTGATGTTCCGTCGCGCTCTTCCCGTTGATCCGTCTTGATGGTGTTTGGCTGTTGTTTGGAAGTGGTCGGACCCGGCTCCTCTGACTCGTCAGTGTCACTCCGGAGGCTCATAAGAGAGGAGAAAGGGGAGCCGTCAATCACTGTTGTGGGGAAAGGGAAGCTAGAAACAGGTATGACCGTCACCGCACCCAAGAGTGTCGCACCTTAAGGGTTCGAAGCTTTCCAATTTAAAAGTATTATAGCAACTGGGATGTTCCTTTGAGGGCAGAATAGCGCGAAAGGCAACCAGGTCAGGGCTAGCAAGTGATGATAAGAAGTGCTCAGTGAAACGAGGGGGATAAGAGTGCACGTCAAGGATCAAAACCCAAACACAGAAGTTGTGTAACACACGAGTGATTTTAGGGGTTTGTGAGTTTCGTGAGTTCTTTACCCGTGCCCCGTTTCCTCACCCCACCTCCCACCTCCCTCGTACCCTCCCCCACTGTCCCCTGAGACGCTGTCACTCACCGGCTCCGCCGCAACTCTCCTGAGTTGCGGCCGCTCTCCAGCCTCCTCCGGTGGGCACCACCACTCCTCGCTCCACCGCTCGTCCGCTTCCTCGTCTTCTTCAATGTCGTCGTCGTCGTTCCGCGGCTTTTCCTCGTCCTTCCTCCCGTAATCACAGTCTTCGCTTCTCCGCTCCTCCTCGTCCTGCTTCCTGCTTGTCCTCACTCCGGGGTTGGTCCAAGACACACCTCCTTCGCTCCAGCTCCCTTTCATTGGTTCCGGAAAAGGACTTCCGCGGTCATCTCCTCCCACTTCCGGTCTCGGGTCGAGGTCCCGCTGTAGGGAGATAGGAGAGAGGGGTGTGTTTTGTCGCTTCACCTCCGCCGTCGGATCGGTACCTCTCGGGGATCGGAGCTCAAAGGGCACAATACTTCTACGGGGCGGGTCCTCCGAATCAGGTAAGAACATGACTCCCTCGCTTGTCTTCTCACATCCCCTTTCCCTTGTTGTCTTTCTACTAGGGTTAAGGTCTTGGGGAAACCTAGACAGGTAGTCTGCATTCCCTTGCTCGGACCCCTTTCTGTGTTTGGTTTGGAATCGATATGGCTGTAGGGACAAAAACCATCTAAGGACTCTCTCGTTGTTGCCCTTATTTCTAGCTAGCCATGCTAAGGGTGCGTGGTCTGTGTATAACGTAAACTCACGTCCTTCGAGATAGTATCGCTGGGTGTCTATAGCCCACTTAATGGCTAGGGCTTCCTTCTCTATGGTTGCGTAATTCCTTTCTCTTGGAAATAACTTCCGGGTGATGTATAGTATGGGCTTCTCTCCCTGTTTGGTGACCTGTGACAGTACCGCCCCTAATCCCTGGTCTGAAGCATTCGTCTGAAGGATGAAGGGAAGTGAATAGTCAGGACTGGCTAACACTGTATCGGACGTGAGGGAGGTCTTGAGATGTTCAAAGGCATGCACTATGTCAGAGGAGGGATGTTTCAACATCTCCTCGGTTTTAACGTTTTTCTGGAGAAGATTGGTAAGAGGAGCAGCTATTTGTGAGAATCTGGGGATAAAGCGACTGTAATATCCGAGTAAACCCAGGAAGGCTCGGAGATCTTTTTTTGACCGTGGTAGGGGTATCTGGGATATGGCAGTGAGTTTGGTATTTTGGGGTCTTATAACCCCTTCCCCCAACAAGTATCCCAGGTAACGAACTGTCTGGGCTGCAAGATGGCTTTTCGCTGGGTTTATTTTGAGACCATGTTGTTCTAAGGTCTGTACCACTTGGGAGAGATATAGCAAGTGTTGTTTCCAGGTATCACTATAGATGATTATGTCATCGATGTATGCTCCGGCATAGCTCTCATGGGGCCGCAATATCTTATTCATGGCTCTCTGAAATGTGGCGGGGGCCCCGTGTAACCCAAAGGGTAATACCTTGAACTGATATAAACCATCAGGAGTAGAGAACGCAGTCTTTTCTCTATCCTGTTTTCTCAAGGGAATCTGCCAGTACCCTTTGCACAGATCCAGTGTACTGATATATTTAGCCCAACCTATTCTCTCGACCATTTCGTCAACCCTAGGAAGGGGGTATGTGTCAAACTCTGAGATTTTGTTAACCTCTCTAAAATCAATACAGAAGCATACTGAGCCATCCGGCTTCGGTACAAGGACAATGGGTGAATTCCATTCGCTTACAGAGGGTTCAATTATGTCCATCCGCAACATCTGTTGAACCTCATCCCTAATGGTCTGTCGGCGGGCCTCAGGGATACGGTAAGGCCTAAGACGTACCCGTTTCCCTGGAGGGGTTTTTATGGCGTGGTCAAAGAGGGAAGTCCTTCCCGGCGAGGTGGAGAAGGTATCCTGGAGGGGGAACAGCACCTCCGATAATTCATGTCTTAGTTCCCCAGGGAGGTCAGGGTCCACACTCTGGTGGAATAAAGGAGCTGGAGTCTCCACCACGCTCACGAGAGCCGGCAAGGGGCCCTCCCATCTCTTTAACAAATTGACGTGATAGATCTGGGAGGTACGCCTGGTCGGGTCCGTTTCGATGCGGTACGTCACAGGGGTCACCTTCTCCACTACCGTATAGGGACCCTGCCACTGCCCTAGTAACTTGTGATCTGAAGAAGCCATCATCAGTAACACAGAGTCGCCTATCTCAAAGGATCTTTCTTTTGCCTTTTTGTCATATTGTCCCTTTTGTGCTGTCTGTGCCTCCTCCAGGTTATTCCTAACTATCGCCCTTAATTGACCTAAGTGCGTTCGTAAATTAGAAACATTCTATCAACGGTTTTGAATCATTCGGTTCGGTTTCCCATTTTTCTTGTGCTATCTCTAAAAATGTACGTGGTTTATGACCATACAGCAACTCGAATGGGGAATACCCAGTACTCTTTTGTTCTTTGCACCTGATGGCAAATAACGCCAATGGCAACATATCTTCCCATTTTCTAGACTCGAGGGCCAGGAGCTTTTTGAGGGTGGTTTTATTAGTGGCGTTATATCGTTCGACTAAACCATCCGTCTGGGGATGATATGCCGCGGTCCGTATTTGCTTCACCCCCAGCTGGACACATACCTGCCTCATGAGTCGAGACACGAATGGGGTCCCCTGATCTGTTAGGATCTCCTTTGGGAATCCCACACGTGAGAACACTTATCTTAGCCTTGGCAATATTAGGGGCATCTGGGCGACGCAACGGTATGGCTTCCGGAAAGCGGGTGGCATAATCGACCATCACGAGAACATAACGACACCCACTTCTAGATGGTAACAACGGGCCTATTATGTCCATCCCTATTCGGTGGAATGGTTCAACTATGATAGGAAGAGGTTGTAGGGGGGCTCGGGGAGGACGGTACCTGTTGCTTTTCTGGCAAATCGGGCATTCTCGGCAATACTTCTTTACGTGTTGGTATATGCCGGGCCAGTAAAACCGTTCCGTGATGTGTTTTTCGGTCTTATCGATACCAAAGTGCCCCCCCCAAGAGGTGACTGTGAGCCAGGAATAACACTTTCTCTCGGAATAGACCTGGAACCAGCAACTGGGGTGTTTGTGTGGGACTCCCTTTCCTATATAACAACCCATTTCTCGTAAAGAAGTAGGGACATACATGAAGGGGGTCTTCGCCCACTAGGGCCTTGTCCCAAGCTTCTTGTAGAACGGGTCTTCTCTTTGTGTCGCATGGAAACTTCTGTCGGTTTCCCAGGGGTTCTCCTCTTGTAGGACTGGTAAAACTAACGGGGTTTTTCCTTTTTCAGCCCTTCTTTGCTTTCGGCTTTTCCGGGGTTTCGACGGGGGCCAGTCCTTATCGGCTTCTTGGGCAAAAGGCGCCGCGGCCCACCATTCTTCCTCTGGGGCGGCCCTTTGCAGCAAACGTGATAGGTTTGGATAGTCATTCCCAAGGATGGCTTGTTCAGGCAAACGAGGGATGAGACCCACCTCCAGAGTGGTTCCTGGGTCGTGAGGGTGTTGTATCCGTACGTGCGTTGAGGGGTACGGCTTGGTATCACCTTGAACACAACGTATGGCGACTGTCCCATCGATCGGACCGATTCCTGGTCCATGGTCTTGGGGCCGAACCACGCTTTGTAGGCAGCCTGTGTCGGCCAAAGCGGTAACCGGATGTCCGTTCACTGACACGGTGCAACGATAGGGAGGAGGTTTTTTTTCCGAGGGGGAGCAATAGTAGTTGCGGGCCACCCCTATTTCCATTGGTTCTTCTTTTTGGGGACAGAACCGGGCGATATGTCCCATCCCTCCACAATGAAAGCATTGTGGTCCCACAGGAGGGGTTCGTACTATCGGTGCCCCGGGTATGATGGTGACAGGTTCCGGCTTCTTTACCATAGGTGGACGGGGTGGTCGATGCATCCCCGTTCCCCCTGGTCTCCCGGTCGGGTCTTCCCTCCCCTTTTAGAGCTCTTGGGCTCTGCTGTACGCACTGGCGATTTCCACCGCTGTTTCAAGGGTTAGATGAGGTTGTTGTCGTACCCACCTCTGAATGGGCAGATGAAGGGAGGATAGGTATTGCTCCAGATATATTTTGGCCATGATCCCGTCCTTATCTGTAGTGGCTGGTCTCAGCCAGCGATCAGCCATGTCTTTAACCCTAAAGTACAGGGCTCTAGGTGTCTCTTGGGGCCCCTCTTTCATCTGTCGCAACTTCATTCTGTACGTCTCATCGTCTACCCCCAACCGTTCCATGATGCAGCGTTTTCTGTCAACATAGGGAACCACGCCTTGGGCTGTTGCGGCCTGATAGGCTGCCTGTAAGTCACCAGACAGGAGGGGACCCAGATATTGGCCCCATTTATCGGCCAACCAGGAGGCCGCGGCGGCCATTCGTTCAAAGTTGTTAAAAAAATAGTCAGGGTCCTCTCCACTCACGTACTGCTGCAGAACCACAGAAGGAACAGTAGTGGGCCCCCTCTGATGTCCAAGGGCCTCAGTGATCTTATCCATAGCTGCTCCATGGGTTTGGCTTTGTCCCGTGAGTACTTGTTGCAGCTTTCCCCGATCCTCTTCGACTACTGTCAGGAAGTGTTCCATCACCTTTCCCAGATGTTCCTGGTTCTCCGCCATTTTTGCCAGAGCAGCCTCCATGTCTCCTTCTGATCCCACTTCTGACACCACTTGTGGGAGGGCAGGTCGGATATACAAACGCGGAGGCTGAATATATTTTCCAAAGGTGCGCTTTTTATTGTCAGTGATTGAGGTAACAGAGGGGGTGACTGATGTTCCGTCGCGCTCTTCCCGTTGATCCGTCTTGATGGTGTTGGGCTGTTGTTTGGAAGTGGTCGGACCCGGCTCCTCTGACTCGTCGGTGTCACTCCGGAGGCTCATAAGAGAAGAGAAAAGGGTGCTGTCAATCACTGTTGTGGGGAAAGGGAAGCTAGAAACAGGTATGACCGTCACCGCACCCAAGAGTGTCGCACCTTAAGGGTTCGAAGCTTTCCAATTTAAAAGTATTATAGCAACTGGGATGTTCCTTTGAGGGCAGAATAGCACGAAAGGCAACCAGGTCAGGGCTAGCAAGTGATGATAAGAAGTGCTCAGTGAAACGAGGGGGATAAGAGTGCACGTCAAGGATCAAAACCCAAACACAGAAGTTGTGTAACACACGAGTGATTTTAGGGGTTTGTGAGTTTCGTGAGTTCTTTACCCGTGCCCCGTTTCCTCACCCCACCTCCCTCGTACCCTCCCCCACTGTCCCCTGAGACGCTGTCACTCACCGGCTCCGCCGCAACTCTCCTGAGTTGCGGCCGCTCTCCAGCCTCCTCCGGTGGGCACCACCACTCCTCGCTCCACCGCTCGTCCGCTTCCTCATCTTCTTCGATGTCGTCGTCGTTCCGCGGCTTTTCCTCGTCCTTCCTCCCGTAATCACCGTCTTCGCTTCTCCGCTCCTCCTCGTCCTGCTTCCTGCTTGTCCTCACTCCGGGGTTGGTCCAAGACACACCTCCTTCGCTCCAGCTCCCTTTCATTGGTTCCGGGAAAGGACTTCCGCGGTCATCTCCTCCCACTTCCGGTCTCGGGTCGAGGTCCCGCTGTAGGGAGATAGGAGAGGGGGATGTGTTTTGTCGCTTCACCTCGGATCGGTACCTCTCGGGGATCGGAGGTCAAAGGGCACAATACTTCTACGGGGCGGGTCCTCCGAATCAGGTAAGAACATGACTCCCTCGCTTGTCTTCTCACACCCACAGCTTATGTTATCCAAACGCGCAGGTTCTGCATGGGTACTATAGGAACTACACGACATGGCGCACAACGTTGGTTTGGTACTTATTTAACAGTAGAATCTGAGTAGTTCAGTCGTGCTATTCTCAGAGAAATTACTCACAAAACCCCAGAGACGTCTGGAGTGCGTGGGAACAAAATCCGCCGCAGCTGAGTAGTACAAAAATACTATTTATTGGCTGTTGGTTAATCAAGCTTGAAAGGACATTTATTTCCTAAATTGTGCATAACACCTCACCTTAGTTCCCTTTGAACACTTCTTCCTCTAAACATGCCTGGTTCAGGGGATGAGAGAGTTGACCTGGGAGGAGAAGATCCTGAGGATGCAATACAGATTGCACCAAAATTCAGAAGGACAGTCACCCTAAGACTATTAGAAAATGGTGTACAAGCCAAGGGTGGCCTTGTTGTTTTCGTGATTGAGGCACACGAATCAAACAAAAACAGAGGTATTCTATTCATGGGTTACACTCCCAGCAGCAAATGCAACAACAAATACATTTCACTACTATATAGAAGGAGATGCACCACGGGAATATTGTCCGTTTGAGGACATAGAGATTCCACTCACTTACCAGGAACATCATTACTGGTATAATGGCGCCCTACCCCACGTACGAGAAAGAGTAAGATTAGGCCCGCTCGGAGGAGACGGGGCCAGATGGCCAATACTAGCGGCTTACACACCGCATCCTGGCATTAACACAATGCCACAGCCAGACTTACTAGTACAACACAAAGATTTAATTAAAATCTACAGAAAACTGACACAATTCGTCATGAGCACTTCAACAATACAACCTGCACCAGGTGCAGCAAACAGTACTCCAGCTCAGGGTACAGGAAATAAAATTACTCCTCAAACATTACACGCGGTAATGGGCAAAATGCCCGCAAAACGCGAACAAATACCATTCTGGATAGCTCAGAAAATAACTCAGCTTGAGGCGGTATTCCCGAATACTACCACCTGTGATAAACACAGAATTCTAACAATCTGCTTGCCCATGGGGATCACACCACAAGTAGAGGACTGCACCTCTTGGGGTTCAGTCTTCGCTGCCATATATACCAGAACACATGGTATCCCGTCCTTAGCAGTAGTACCTGACGTATTGAGACAGATACAAAATGAGTACGGAGCAGAGCCTGCCCTAACTTAGGGATGAAGTTACTAAATAACTTTGACCAGTTATCAGCCATAATACTAGCTAATATTAAAGGGGAGGCAGCTTCAGTGGCGATCCGCCAACGCCTAAGGGAGTTCAGTCCAGAGGATCATCAACATGAACTACCCAAAATAATTGAAACTGCATATGCAGAACGAGGCAGAGACAGTTTAGGTGGGAAAGCATTAAAACCACAACTAGTGGGCAGTCCTGAAAAGGACACTACAAAGCAGATGCCTACTTCTTCTAAAAAGAAGTGGGAAAATAAAAAACAACAAAAGTCTAAAGACAGCAGATCTCAATCCAGAGGTAGGTCTCCTCAACAGGAGCCTTCTGAAAGGAGGAATAACCTCAGGAATAGGGATAATATTAAAAAACCTGACAGGTCTCAGGATACTGATACTGGTTCCTCTCGTTCCTTTCAGGGTTCATCAAAAAACTCCGAGAGGGAAGGACGGTCAGAGGAGCGTACAAAGTCCAGAGACACGCAACACGCTGCGGACTACGCACCTAAGAAAGAAGATAATCAAAACCTCAGTTCACAAAGAAGAAGGTAGCAGGTCTCAAGATCAGACATGCCCAGAATTCTGAGGACACAGCTTCTGAACGGGGCATGGGCTCTGACGATGCTAGACAGCGCAGCAGAAGTAACGATAGCTCGCCAGAACCTGAAGGAATTTCTGGTGACAGCGGAGTTGAGTGAGTATATCACGGTGGAAACACCTGATACTCGGGTAAGTGTCCCACATAAGTTACATGAGATAACACTCCGGCTGGAGGGGGACAAGCGCAGGAAAATTAAAGGTCTCTTTTGGAAAAATCTGTCATCTGGTTATGACATTCTATTAGTAGAACAAGACTGGCCGCCAGCATTCGTCATGGAGTGCCCTAGGGGAGAAACGATAATTTTTCCAGCCTTTTCCGACCTCGTTCCTATACATTTAAAACATGCATATGCGCAGGAGTGGGCGGTTGCCCTAGCTCCAGCATTGTACAAAAATCATGTTGGTTGGGATGAGGATTCAACCCACCACGTGATCCCGTTAAAAGTTTCCCCAAATGCTCAAAGGCAATACCCTATAAAGCAGGAAGCTAAAAAATAAGTCAGGGAGATCCTAGATCAACTAGAATATCAGGGGGTGATAGAAAATTGCACTTCACCTATGAACAATCCTTTGTTTCCCGTAATGAAACCTGACAACACATATCATTTAGTTTTGGATTACAGACATTTAAACACTTGCACAAAGACATTTGCAGTTCAAAATGCACATAGTGCCGCATTAATGAATAACAACGTGCGCAAAAAATACAAAACAACACTAGATATCTCAAATGGATTTTCCTGCCAAAATATAGCGCCTGAAAGCAGGTATCTGACTGCATTCAGTGCGTTAGGGTCCCAGCGACAATTTTGTCGACTAGCCCAAGGGTATAAAAATAGCCCCGGGGTATTTTCAGCAAGAGTAACAGAGTTACTCCAAAATTTGGATGAAGAAGCATTGTCCTATGTGGATGATATTTATCTGACGGACGATGACTTACCAAGGCACTTGACCAGGGTGAGCACCATTATTATGGGATTCGCCTCTGAGGGCTATAAATTTAATTTAAAAAAATCAAAAATTGCCCACCTCAGTGTTCTATTTTTAGGATATGAGCTGTCAAGTGAAGGAAAAAGCCTAGCAGCAAACCTTTTAGAAAAATGTGCGCTGCTTCAACCTCCAAAATCATTAAAGAATTTACAATCAATTCTGGGATTCCTAAATTTTGGTCGAACATACATTTTGGATTACGCAGAAAGAGTAAAACCTTTCTACGACTTAATAAAACCTGATTTTTCAGTCAGACAATGGACACAGGAACATACAAATATCCTACGTTCACTACAGGAAGACATGATAGCTTCAAAACATTTACAGACACGCGTAAACGTACGCAACTTAGTGATCCGAGTAATAGCGGGTCAATGCGGGTACACTTATTTGACTTTCAATGAAGGCGAAACGGTACCAATCGCATACAAATCACACCTGTACACAAACGCAGAGATGCGTTTCACTTCAACAGAAAAAATCCTGACAGCAGTGCAGACCGCTGTAGCAAGAGAAAGAGCTCTGGCTCAGGGTAAACGCATAATTGTCATGACCCCAGTACCAGCTTTAGAAGCTGTTACAAAAGCTAGCATTCCAAATGCGAAAGCCTTACATCCCAGATGGATACAATGGGCTAATTCTCTTACTGCAACGGATGTTGAATACAGATTTGATCCAAGTTTAAAAACACAAGCATTTCTGCAATACGAACAAGAATATCCTCTACCAAATGAAATTTTGCCTCTAGATCAGTATGAATATATTATTTACACTGACGGATCTGCTCAACCGGCCATAGGGAGTAAGCAAGCTTACAGCGCGGCGTGTGCGATTGTTAAAGGTTGCATGCACGATGGAAAGTTCCATCCGAGTTGCACTAAAACGCAATCTCTAGGAGACTGCACGGCTCAGTTGGCAGAGTTAAAAGCACTTATACTGGCACTGGTGAATAAGGAACACGAATTCCCCACACTGATTGTGTGTGATTCCTTTTACTGTGTACAGTCGTACAATGAATACTTACATCATTGGGAACAAAACGGGTTTAAAGACGCAAAAGGTGGCACAATTAAGCATAAAATGCTATGGGAACAGGTAGTGGAGTTGAGAAACGAACTACCAAGGGCTCACGTTATACATACACTGAGTCATCAGTGTATTGGCGTTCACATTGAAGGGAATTCATTGGCGGATGAAGCCGCAAAGTGGGCTGTTCGCACGGCTTCCGTAGCTGCAATCACTCGTTCAGAAACGAGAATAGACGGCGAGATTATGGTAGCTGTCAATGCTTCACGCAAAAGCAGCACAGCAGTACCTAAAAAATTTCCACTCAAGTACTCCTACAAGTTAGATGCACAAAACATTCCATATGCTCAGATTCCTGGAGTGGGGGATAGAGTAATACCAAATATGGATCGTAGGCAAGGTTTAATTGTGGCATCACACGAAGGGACAGGTTCTGTACATTCGGGACTTAGGGCGACTGTTTCTTTATTGAAGCAACGCTACTGGTGGCCTGAAATGAGGAGGCAAATAAGAGACTATGTCTGGAACTGCAACATCTGCAAGCAAGTGAAAGGGTCCACCACAACTCGTCCGGTACAGATACCATTATTAGACAGCATCAGGTTGTCTGTCCGTGTGCGTCCAGCTCAGGTGTCCTCAAGGTCTGGCCTCAGCGCTCAGCTGCCGCTCGAACTGTTATAAGAGATTTGCGAGTCTTTATCGGCACATACGCAGTTGGCACGTTACGTTCTGACCGTGGCCCGGCGTTTAGCTCTCGGGCTTACAAAGAGGCCATGGAAGGAATGGGTGTAGCATTGCGGTACTCCTCTCCGTATCATCCTGAGGGAAATTCCGTTGTGGAGAGGAAAAACCGTGACTTAAAGCAATCTTTAACAGCTAGGGTATTAGGCAAGGGCGGTAGATGGGTCGATCACCTTTATGGGGTACAACGAGGAATAAACAATCAGCCAAGAAGCTCTCTAGGGGGTGTCACTCCTTACGAGGTCCTATTTGGGACAAGAATGTGGGTATCTGATCTTGATTGTGAAGGCACAGTGTCGGATGAAAAACCATTTGATATCCATGATCGTTCAGCTGTTTTACAGGATCTAAATAAATCCAGAACACAACAAAGTAACGTGCTCCAGAAACAGACCGCCACTGAGGAAGTCAAGGCAGTAATGGCAAGACCTGTCTGGATCCCAAAAATCGGAGATCTGGTCAGAGAAAAGATTGCAGACAAGAAAGAATTTGGGCCATCCTACAGAACGCCTGTACCGGTCCTAGCAATCTAAGGCAAAAGAACTGTACTTCTGCTGCCTCTTGCCGGAAAAAAGGAGAAAAGATTTGTCTCAATCGACTTAATCAAACCACACTATGTGGCCGATACTAAACAGTAGGTCTTGTGGACTCCACAGTAGCAGACGCCCTCCTCTTGCTACAATCCAAGAAGTTCAAACAGAAAGACTCATCACGTTTGAAGAGCTACCTGTACGGAATGAAGGACTAAGCAACAATGCTATGGAACTCGTTCCACTTCAACAAGAAGAAACTCTACTTAACAACCAAGTTGCAATAAGACCGACTACAGACATCTACGTCAACATGCCTCGTCAAGAGCAAAATCCGATTTCAACAAATCCCGATGCAATTCCAACAATTGATCGAACTGCTTCTGGCTATTTCATGAACTTTGATACGTTTTCACTGGATCCAAGCGAGCCGGAAACGACGCCAGCCAAAAAATCACTCAAACAGAAACTCACTGACTTTTTGAACTTTTTTAGAAAGACTTACCTGGTGTCACCTTGGATTGAACTATGGTATATCACTGGGATTTTCTTTTTTCTTTTCTGGCTAGGTTTAATTATAACTTTTAGTATGCTTATTAATGGACGATATCTCCAGCAGAGCTCTACAGCCCAAAGAGTCAATTTGATTTTAAAACCACACCAGTCTTCACATCGTGAACCAAGAGACTTGTCTTCAGTGAACATCACAGCAGTTCCTATACCGGACGGTATAGTATAGGACAAGATTGATTATGATATATTCGGTCCGACTGAACTTTTAAAGCTTAAACATGTATTTAAAATTTCTTTAAGTGATATCATTACCACCAGTACATTTTCTGATGATTGGGACACTGAAACTGTAAATGCTATGATGTCTGATTTAGAAAAAACTGCTGCATTTCCGAACAATGAAATGTTAGAAGGTGCTTCAGACTATGATACATTGTACTGTTACCAACATTATGGTCATCATTTCTTACACAAATCTATAACACCTAGAAATGTATTTGAATACCACCAGTGGGAACACTGCCCAACACCTCCAAAAGGTAGTTCACAAACCTTTGCACAGAAATTCACATACTTTTCAGGGTTTAATACATCTGACCCGAAGTCATTTTATTACAAAGTGGCAAAAACATCAGCACAGAAAATTATGTTGACTAACACCAAACAGATTTACTCTGCTTCCTTTATGGCCCAGTTGTCTACACAGGGTTTCGACCTATGGAAGGACACTATAGATTTAAAATCAATCTGGGGTTCTAGGGACTGGCAAGTCCAGGGAACAGAAGCGCTTTTTAGAGCATGCCTCATTCCACAGCAGCTGATATTTCTAAATGACACTGTGCAACAGACATCCTGTCTTGGACTAGCCAAGAACAAGGAACTGAACTCACCCGGGTTTCCTACACCATCACAGATGGGTGGGGGCAGAATTCAACTACACAAGGGGTAGGATTAGATGACATTCTCCAGTACAACAGATCAGATCCTGATTGGACGAAATGGCTGATTTGGCCCATTGACACAAACACCTGTCAACAGAGATTTATGAATACAACCGAAGGGTTTAGTATCCATAGGCCAGATACACGCTATGTACAAAGACAACACCCAGGGGTAGTGACATCGTATAGTGTTGGGAAGTTGTGCCTTGATTGGCTAGAGACCTCAACACTCACAGAAGTGAAACATCACTTAAACTTACTCACACCTGATGTAGACCTTAGGGATTTCTTGCTAGGCCCAAGGAAAACACGTCAGAAACGTTTCATATATGCCGGCATTTATGCCTATTATAATGAAAACTGGAAAATATCCCAACAAGAGGCCGCAGAAAGAATACGGGAAATAGACCGTATTAACTTAGAAAAGGCATTAGCTGTAGTGGATAATGGGTTAACAACTTTGACCTCCAGGATTTACTCCTTAGGCAACATTGTGTCTTCGGCAATCGACATATTAGAACAAGATCTGGCCTTGTTACAACACGGGCAATCTCAGCTACGTTCTATTATGATGCTAAGCTGGACGCTACAATCTTTGCGTGCAGGCTATGTGCCCTGGCGTTTCATAAACACCACGTCTCTGTTTTCAGAACACAATCTGACTGATAAACAGACAGAAATGGCACAAAGGGGAGCCAAATATACAATGCTGCGTATTGAGAAACTGGAAAGGTTACCATTCACTGTAGCCGAATCACCATCAACTGAATGGCTAATTCATGGCCAAATCACTCTGCCGGTCACTACGTTTCAGTTTCAATATTGCCTTGAGCAAAGGCAGGCAGGCAGGCAAATATGAAAAGATGGGTAAGGGTTACATTAAGGATACTTGGGAGTTACCATATAGATACCGATGCCGGAATGGGGATCGAGAAGTGTATCTGAGTGGTACAAACTGCAAGAATGCTTTAAGCGGTTCTCTCATGTGTCAGGATATTTCACTACACGGAGCCTGTAGCGGTTCAGTAGCAAACCTATCGTGTCACATGACAGGGACCCCAGTGGCCATGATCACACCGGTTTTTCAGCTGCTCTCGAATGGGAGTTACTTGATGCTGAACGATCAAGGTTGCTGTTGGATGCTTCCGGGCATCGCCTATCTGGTCACTGTTAACTCCAGGGTTACTTGCTGTATGCAAGTATTGTTTCCGCCACTGAACACAGTCAGGGAGGCACCGCTATGGCCTTCACTGAACATTTCTTTCATACAATTTGATACTCTGAGCAGACTGCAAGCCATGCTTTTACAGCAACCCGTGCCCTTAACCTCCACTCGAGAAACCTTTGAACTTCAAGTTGCAAGGACCTCGACTGAGACACAGGCGCTTATACGTACAAACTGCCCCTTTCATTTCATAGAAATGGTGGGACGTATCTTCAATATGTCTGATACGAGCGGTATTGTACACCTATTTAAGACCATAGGGTCAGGACTGTTAAGCACCTTTCAGAAAGTCCTCAGAGTAATCCCAAATTGTATACACTCCATATTGGGAAGCGTATTTGGAGGACTCCCGCTTATCCTGTTGCTGATTGCAGGGGTGCTATTCATAATACTACTGCTACGCAATGGACGGCCCAATTCCCGAGGGAATGGCGAACATACTCCTGGAGCAGAAATAAAGTGAACGCATGGTACAACTTCTGGGCATTTCTTGCCTGCGAGAACTCGATGCCTCCTGGTTTCTATCCTTTCGACCAGTCTGGGTAGACTGCATCTTACCTGTTCTTCGATGCCTGTTTTGCGGAGAAGAATGCACGTTGGATCTTTGTCTAACATTTCCATCAGATGCGCATCCGGACATGGATGCAATGCTGGACCCCATAAAGGCCCATGCTCTGCGTTGTCCCCAGCGGCTTCCAATTCTGATGAATGCATTCCTGGAGAATCCACAGGTGCCGTTTGCTCCTGCTGGGTTAGGTGACTCCTCCACAGGCACCCAGGTCACAACTGCCGCAGAAGCTGCCGCAGCATCGACTGTTGGCAGTGCTACATTCCATCTATGTGCGATTGCCGTTCTCTATGAGGCGTTGGATTTGTCGTCTGCAGTAGCTCACACAGATAATGTTGTGCTTCCCAGCCAGGACACTTAATCTCGAATTGGCTCATCGCGTCCTGGGAAAGAATTCGGCTTCTCCACTCGTTTTCATAATAAGCAAGCAAATTTGGAACATTTCCTAAATTTACACTTTCGCTTGAGAAAAGCATGGCCTTTTTCTGCTTTGAGTGAAGCAACTTATGTAGAGAAACAAAATAGACATTTTTTTTTTTTAGTGGCAATTGGAAATAGCTGAATTGTAACATTTTTTGAAGTTTTTTAGCAATTTTAAATCCATGTTTTTACTTGCTTTTAAAATGTTTTTAAATTGTCCAGATTTTAAGTATGGTCATTGTCATCCTGTTCGGAAGAGGAGTGGGTGTTATGTCCCGTATAGAGGCCCTAATGTAGACCCGTTCATACATGCCCTAAAATGGACGTATTCATATTTGCCCTAATACGGTCATATTCGTACTTGCCCTATTATGGTCAAAGCCGTATAGGCCCTATTACGGTCATAACTGTACATGTCCTATTATAGTCATGATTCCTTATATAGGCATGATCTTTCACCTACATTGGTTCTCGCTAGTACACAACGTGCTCTGAGGGCTGAACGTTATCTAGTCTGTGGTTTTGAATACAGCAGGGTTTTCCCCAAACACAGGCCCACACTGTACTCATCAATTATGCATGGCTCTCTAGGAATACACCACCTGCATAATATGTATGTACAAAGTTCACCCCTGACGTCTTCCTCAAGTCTAACAAGGGCCAATACAAACCATACGAAGCAACTAGAGTCTTCAGGGTATAAATACACCACATTTTACCCCGGTAAGACAGAGGGAACCGAGACTTCCATGCTGACACACTGACCAGAGACGCTGAGGCTCCTGCATGCAGTCGCTCCAGCTGACAGCGGTCTGACACAGCCCTTGCGGGGTGTCCAACTCGAGACCAGGACGGGGTCCCACACTCTCTCTATTCAGGTATGGGGGTTCGACTAAATCCTAGAAGGATTCTTGGCTCTTAGGCTTTTAGACCTACACATATGCTAGGTACACTCAGGTACATCTAGTTAGGCATCGTAGGAGTACGCGCACTTTTCATAATGCTTTTTATATTTTGTATGTATTCATGATTATTGCAATATGGTAAAACTGTTCTATCCCTTTGCTTTTATCGTACTGCTGATAATATATCGCTGCTATTGTCTGCTGGTTGCCGCAGCACATATATTTTACACTAGAATAACAACTGTTCAATAAATACTTATTGAAACGCCCAGACTGTTTATTCTGTGTAACTCTCTGGGACAAACCGAATAAGTAAACACGAGTGACTGAGCGAAAAGTAGTATATTGTTTCCACGATTCTGAGGAATTTGTGTTGTCATGATCTAAGGTTGCCAGAAACTAATCTCTCCCCGATAAGAGGAGATTCTAGTGGCACTGTGAGCTAGCTAATGCAAATCAGGCTAACATACGCGGTGGGGGTGCACAGAGTCAGTCTAACACCAAGCCCACAGCTTATGTTATCCAAACGCGCAGGTCCTGCATGGGTACTATAGGAACTACAGGACAGTTAATCAGGCAAACGAAAGAAAACAGAAAGGTTAGAACAATAACCTGTAACTATGCCACGGCAAAAACCTGGCTGGAACAAATACAATACAAACAACAGAACATCAAACAGTTTGGCCTGTAGGGGCTGACTTGCTTCTGGGCTATGGGCCACCAAGTGGCAAATTTAGCCCATAGACCTGAATATTAAAACTAGGTGAAGGGGCAGGGAGCAGCCAGAATGGCATCCACCACTTACAACAGGAGATGTACACCTGCCACTTCTTTCCACTCATTCACCAGGTATGGAAGTGTACATTGTTGAGATAGGGGTGAAACACCCTGTTTGTTGCAGAAACAGCAGCTCCTCCCAAAAAGGCAGTCAAATATGAGGGTATTTGCTCATAGTGATGATTTCAGAGTCACAACCCCTCCAATCCCAGTCTAGAGCTATCAGAATGAGTTGTGTGCAGTCCCAGAGTTCCATCTAAGATTGAAGACATCTCCCAGAGACCCTTGAGAAAGAATCTCCAGGGCGCCGAAAGGCCAATAATGTGTTTTTTGGGACATAACGAAAAGGTCTACCAACAGAAATCTCCACTGGGTGAAGCTACCATGAGCTACCTCTGGGTAAAGATGCCACTCATGGTCGGCAAGATGACACCCACGGAGTTTGTCCTGATTTTGAGGGATCCCAATAGATTCTTGGCAGTTAGTGGAATTCCATGAAAAAAAACAGACCTCACCAACGCTTCCAAACAGGAGGTTCCAGACTCCACCCTTCTTACTGCATTACTGCATGGTGATCATGTTGTCATCATCAGCTGGATCTTCTTCCTATTTATAGAGATAAAAAAGCCTTCAGGGCCAGCCAAATGGCTTGGTGGTCCTGAAGGTTTTTATGATGGTGCAGCTCGGTCTGAGAGCACATGCCTCTGATCGACACCTGTACAGGTGACCTCAGAGAAGAAGCATCAGTTACTACTGTAAGGTCTGGAGAGGCTAAGGAGAATGGCCTCGCACACATCAGATTGGCATCCACCATCCATCACTGAAGGTCCTGAGCCCCTATATTGCAGAAGTGGTCTGAAACCATAAGCCCATTAAAGTTACAGATTCAGACTGAGGACCTACATATACCAATCTAGCGATGCACCAGCAGAACGCATGATACCAAAAACCCAAGAAGCATTAGAACAATCAAGGCTGAAGCAAGCAGTTTCACCTAAAGCATTGGGATAATTCTTGAAATCTCTTGGACTCGTGGAGGCAGAAGGGCCTTTAGAGCCACCGTCTCCATGATGGTTCTTATAAAGTGAATCCTACATACAGGCTGAAGATGACATTTTGGCGGTTGATGAAGGACCCCAGAGTGGCCACAATGATACATCCTCCGAAGGTGGTCCTACACTAGTTGAAGAGACACCTCCTTCAACAGCCAGTCGTAGAGGTATGGGAATTTGTGAATCCTTGACCTGCGAAGATGGGCTGTAACCTCTAACATGACCTTCTGTTATTTTCTGTTTAAGTATCTGCTTTTCTGCTGTGCTTTTAACTTTTAAAGTGTATTCGTAGAATGTATTTGTTTGCATCTCCTCATGCACGTTCTGAACTTGATTCAGTTTATGATCTGAGTTGGGAACCTCTGCACGGAGACATCGTGTACTGTTCTTGATCGTTGGAATATACACCTTTATTCATCTTTCAGCTGCCTGTGTTTTCCCTTACAAGGACATTACAATTACTTTGGCGGCGAGCTGGACTAACATCTCTCCAAAAATGTACAGCTTCTTACCCACAAATAGCATCTATCCTTGGTTCCTCGTCCTTTCATCATTGCCGCATTTCTTAACGTTTCACTTCGTGGTACGTTTAAACTTTATTTAAATTGGATTTTGGACAATTTTACCAATTTGTTAGATTTTCATTTACCCCAGCACTGCAAGGACATGCTTCTTCTCACGGCTGCGGTGTAGGTAAAAATTCCTTCTGTCTTCTGCCACGACAAAGTGGAGTGTGGCAGCTGTAATTGACCACTTCCGCTTTGTCTGGAACTCAGCATGTGAAGCGTGGAGGCTACGAAAAGCTGCGTCCGCTTCTCCTGTTTCTCTCAATTTGACCTGGCTGGCAGGTCTCTGCTGTTGGCTGATCTCAGTTGGTATTTTAAAAAACTCCTTTTCTATTGCTGGTATACTTTATTGGTTGACAAATTGCAATATGCACTGGACTGGAGGACAGTTTCTTCTACACTGGATTGGTTGAAAAGTTTAAATCTATTCCAGATTGGAGGAAAGTGTTATTCATTGTCACTCTACTTTTGCTTACCATTTTCACTGTAAAGTGTATTATATGTTATGTTTTTTAACCTGCCCAGGTTTTTTGACTTATCTTCCCACAATATCTCAGAAAGTATTTGGGAAATATTAAGCACCTATAGTATATTTTTATTCTGTTGTTACCAATGTGCAGGATGCAAACTTACCCATATCTTTTCTCTCAGAGCCTGGTTTGCCCGATTATAAGAGACAGTGGTTCAGAACTTTTGAAAGTTATTTACTTGAGATTGATGACACCTGGTATGACCCTGCTAGGAAAAAAAGCTATTTTATACAATTGTCTAGGCCCTGAAGGTCAGAGAATTTGTGATCATCAACCTGTGGTGAATCCTAATTCACCAGAAGTGTGGGACAAATTTACAGAATTCACCAAAAGACCTGAGAACCATTTTAAAGACGATCCAAGCATAACTGTGGAAAGACATAGATTCTTTACTAAAAGAAGCATATGTAGCATAAATCATTGACAGTTTTGTGGCAGAATTAAGGATTTTAGCACCCACGTGCAAATTTGATGGTACTTTTGATAAATATTTGAGAAATCAATTAGTTGTTAATTGTTATGACATCAGAACCCAAGAGAAGTTGTTATGTTGCAGAAATTCCTTATTGGAAGAATCTCTGAATATCTATAGGGGCACCGAAAGATCAATACAAAAGAACTCGAGAAGTTTAAACATGGCGGTGACTAAAAGAACAGGCATGCTGTTGTCACTAAGTCGAAGAATTCACTGAATGTAACCATTGTAGAATAAGAAGTTTGAAATAAGTGGGAGGAATTCTTCTGGAATGTGTTATAGGTGTATCTGAAGGAGTAACATTGCTTCTCGTACGTTTTGCCCTGCCTTTGGTAAAATGTGCATGAAGTGCAAAACAATGGGTCATTTTGAACAGATGTGTAAGAACACTCGAAAGATTGTGTTAGTTAATGACCAACAAGTCTTGAATGTGGATGCCAAAAATGTTGAGTCTGGTCACTACAGCAGGGTAGTTCTTTCTATCGAGATAGTTGAGCCACATTTCAGAAATATTAGCAAAGGTTATCCCGTTTGTGAAATTAAAGTGGGTGAGGAAAAATTTAATGTGACTGGATTATGGGCCTCTCATTACAATTATCACTCATAAGCTGTACTTTGAGACATGGCACCATCGGATATTGGATCACCTGACATTTGAAGAGTAGCATATGGTACACATGAAATAGACATGATTGGGTATTTCAACGAAAGAGAAGGGTTTGAGGACTGGGAAAATACTACAAAGGTATACAAAGCAAAACAAGGATATAACGTGGGGTTTAGGGATCAAGGATCTTTTGGTATGATGCTCAAACCTGGCACTGATCAACCCATTTCTCTTATAGAGGAGGCCTCCACTCCATGTCAGTCATTAGAGGAAGTTTTGAAAAAACATTACTCTATCTTCGAGGACAGACTTAGGGAGTGTGACATTTTTGCACAAAACTATTTCGAAGTCTCAGGCAATACCGGTTGTACACAAAGTTCGAGGTGTACCTGTGAGTGTCAGGTCACAATGCAAAGAACACTTATCAAAGCTTTGCCAAGATAAAGTCACTAAGGGGCATATGTATCAAGCTATTTTGCGGTCGCAAACACTGCGAATCGCAAAAAAACAGTGTTTGCGATCGCAAAATAGACTTGTCCTATGTATAACATAGGTTTGCAGCGCAAAATAGGTATTCGCAAAAATTGCAATTACCAATTTTGCAAGCCCCAAAATTAGCGAATAATAATTGCGAAATCGCAATCAGCGACGCGCTATTTGCGATAACCTCAAATAGCATAATCGCAACTTGCGAATTCGCAAAGAAATGTATAAAAAATTTGCAAATTGCGAATTCGTGAAAATCGCAATTTTGCACATGGATTTTACTACCAACTCAAGGCAGGTGGTAACCAGGTGCAACCTATTTAAACAAGCCCACAATGCAACAGGGACTTTCACAATGGCAGCGCTGTATGTGATAGCCAGGAGGAGGCGAATTCGAGCTGCAGCACAGAGAAGGAGGCAACAGGAACAGATCTTCAGAGTGCGCATCCCTCTGTTCCAGCAGACTGATGAGGAGATCCATGAGAAGTATAGGCTGGACTCAGCTACCATTATGGACTTGATAAATGAGCTAAAACCCTTGATGGAACACCCAACACGCAGAACCCAAACCATTCCAACCCATTTGCAGGTCCTGTGTTCACTGCACTTACTGGCATCAGGGAGTTTCCAGGGGGTGATAGCAGCAGCAGGAGGGGTCTCCCAGAGTTGCCTGTCGCGCTTCTTCCATGCATTCTTGGATGCAATGGTACAGAGGCTACATCATCACATCCAATTCCCCAGCACACAACAGGCATTACAGCAAACAAAACAGGACTTCTACCAGGTTGCCCAATTTCCCCACGTCATTGGCTGCATAGATGGAACCCATGTAGCCCTCTCACCCCCATCAAACAATGAGTATGTATTCCGGAACCGCAAATCTTATCATTCACTCAACATACAGGTCATCTGCAATGCCAAATATATCATCACCGATATTGTTGCAAAATACCCAGGCAGTACACACGACTCATTTATATTTAGACACAGTGGGATATACAGACGTCTCACTGGTGGCGATTTTGGTGAGGGCTACCTGCTAGGTAAATGCATGTCTAACATTCTAACATACAGTTAAGGTCTGAATTGGGAGGACAGTGATTGACCTCATGTCTTTCATCCTGTAGGAGACAGTGCATATGCTGTGCGAGACTTCATCCTAACACCGTACCGCAATCCAGCCAATGCAAGGGAGCGAAGATATAATCGCGCACACAAATCTACACGCTGTGTAATTGAGCGGACTTTTGGGATACTAAAGAGCTGGTTCCGCTGCCTGCATAAAAGCGGAGGAGCACTCCAATACATCCCAGATACCTGCTGCAAGATTGTGGCTACTTGTGCCATGCTCCACAACATAGCAACAAAAAAGGCATTCCAGTTGAACTTACTGATACAGAGGCATCTGAGGATGAGGGCCCAGGTCCACGTTGCAGACCAGCAGGTGGTGTAGGGGCAGATGCCGGACGACAGAGACGTGATGAGATAACACAAAACTATTTCTAGGTGAGTAATGATGACGCAATGCAAAAGAAGATTTGTGCACGACTGTGTTTTATTATTCCTTTAGCTGCAGGAAAATATCAGTCACACAGCCTGACACACACTTTATGTGTGTCACAAGATGTTGCACATGTTATGCCCACAGTGCATGGATGACGGCCAAACACAAGTCCACATGCAATGGGTTGCTTCACCCATTGGCGTTCTTCAGTGGTGCCAGTTCACTTTTTGCGAGAACGGCCTGCTGTCGCGCGCTCAGGGTGCTGACTGCTCTCCCTTGACTCATCCGGTGTTGTTCCCTGCCTCACACTGCGCCGTCTGGTTTCTGGAATTGGTGGGGTGATGCTGCTTCTGCTTGACAGCTCCTCACTATCCCCTGAGCCCAGGAGTCCTGTGCCACCTGTGGTAGCTGTCTGCAGCTGTTCCACGGCATTCGTCACCTGCACCAAGCCTTTGGCCACATCTTGGCTGCAGTGGGCCATTTCAACCTGCATGCTTACTGAGCGGCGTGACAGCAGGGACGTGGCAGTACACAGGTGGTTGACCGCCTTGCTGTAAGTGTCCAGATGGCTGTAGAGACGTTGTCTCCCCCCTGCGTCTGGCTCCCTGGTCTCTCTTCATCGTGGCACACAGTTCTTTAATTGCGCCCGTCATTTCCCTGATGCCCTCCCTCATGTCACTCAGGTTGTGGTTGACGGAGACCAGCTGCCGGTGTATTGACTGCATTGATTTTGTTTGCAGGCGCTGTACCTTGACCATGCTGCCTTCCAGTCCGGCAAACACTGTGTGATCCTCAACAGCAGCAGCGCTGGTGGTCGCCCTTGGCCTGCGTCTCCCGCATGTTTCCTCCCTACGGTGCACAGGGGGCTGTTCTTGGACCTGTGCTGCATGCTAGGCCTGGTCTGGCTGGGCCTCATCCCCTATGGACTGTGGTTCTGCCTCTAACAGTGGGAGTGGAGGCACAATATTACGCTGTCTCCGTGGGACAGGTGTTGTCAGTGTGGTTTCCTCAGTGTCCTCTTGCCCTGCCTGGTCCTCTGTATGTGCTGCCTCCTCAGCTCCTGAACTGTCATCCTGTGTTTCAGGTAGTACTGTAAATGAAAAGGCACATCTTAATTGTATGTTCAGCTTCACATTGTTCACTGAATAAAGTTTTCTGATTTTGTGTTAGCTAAGTACTGTCTAGCGTATTTTACCTTTACTGATTTACTGATTTACTTATACTGATTCTACATTGCTGTGTCTCATTGCTCCACTGTATGATGCATGTGACTACATCTCCCATGATGCTTTGCTGGGCGTGCTGGTAAACGTGTAATGGAGTTGCATTTTTGCTTTGTAGTTGGTGCATTCCTGAGTGTGTGATTGAGATGGTAATGTGTCAGGGATGATTTGGCATGCATCTTACCTTGTCTGGTGTTGGGAGGGTCGGAGCTGTCGATGTCAGCCACACCACTGACACTCTCTGGCTGAAGGGTGGACTCCACCAACTCCTCAAGGGGCGTAGATTCTGTTTCAGTGGAAGTTCCCCCACTAGTCTTCTTTGCCTCTGCCAGCCTGGTTGCCACCTTGTCCTTGGACCTGGAGCACATATCATACCAGCGCTTGTGCAGGTCTTCCACAGAGCGCTGAGTCACACCGATGGCATTGACCTTTGCCTGGATGTCCAGCCATATTTTTCTTTTTCGTGACTCTGGCACACGGAGTGATTTTTTGCCAAAGAGCAAATGGACCATTTCTTCTATGAGCACCTCCTGCTCCCTCTCGCTGAACTTTTGCTTCCTTTTCCTCCCAGCCTCCTCCTTATCCTTCTCTTTCTCCTGGGGATCCATTTGGAATTGTTGGAGTTGCAGTACACAGTTGTTTGCCTCTCCTCCCAGCCTCTCACACAGCCTCAGGCAATCAGGAACAGCATGGGCAGTCACACTTCCTGGGTGTGATGTCATCAAGCTGCACCTGAATTGCAGAGACTCTTTTTTTTGCGAATCCTTATTTGCGAATTCGCAATTAAGGAATCGCTATTAGCGGGTTCGCAGACAAATTCTGCGAATTTTTGGGAATCGCAAAACTTTTGCGATTTTTTTATTTACATCGCATTTTGCGATTCTCAAAATGCGATTCCCTAAAAATCGCATTTTGAGAATCGCAAAATCCGATTTTCATACATATGCCCCTAAACCCATTAGCTCCTCTCAATGGATCTCCAGATAGTCATAGTGAAGGAAAAGACCGTTGGTATAACCTTGTGTTTAGACCTAAGCTCCCTTAATAAGCACATCGTTATAGATTGTTTACCTTTATCAAAAATTAAGGCGATGTTGGCTCATCTGGGTAGTGCTAAGTTCTTTTCAACTTTGGACTTCATAGCAGCTTACCATTAGGTTGAATTGATTAAGGATTTCAACTTTGGACTTCATAGCTACTTACCATTAGGTTGAATTGATTGAGGATTTCCATTACCGGAGAGGATTTAAAATTCCTTTTGGGGCTTTCAGATTTGTATGCGTGCCATTTGGGCTAGTGTTTGTGGCCTCAGTTTTCCAAAAACTCGTGTATCAATTGTTTGGTGATGAGAAAGAGGTCATGGCGTATTAGGATTACTTATTAATATTCATTAAGACAGTTCAGGAATAACTTGATGTACTGAATTGGGTTCTAAACATGTCACGTCCAACGTGATCCACATCAGGAACGCTGCCATGTGCCCACCGAAAACGGAGGCACAATTGCAACATCAGGCCGAAAGAATGATACAAAGATGTGCCGCTGTATCACAAAGTTAAGGAAGTGGTGGCAGTCAGGAAACTACATGTCCCATGAGGCTATGCGCACGCCTCTTACAAGTTCCAATTGGTGACAGGAAAGAGCGGGGATATGCGTTGTCATCGCCTAACACCCCTTCAAATTGAACGTTCCTAACACCCCCGCTACTGCCTGGATGTTCCCCGTCCCCCACCCCACCCCACCATCATAAACCCTCCAATCTACAGCCCTTTTCAATTGTGAAATACGATGTTCTTCCAACGACGCAGGAAAGACCGCCTCAAAATCTTCCCTTTCATCATCCAATGCAACGCAGGACGTTTTTGGCCTGCCCGTCGGTTTTTTACTGCACTTTCCGTCCTTCTGCAGCATTATCCCTGCATTGGCCTGCAAGTCGCCATAACTTGCTGACTCTGGAACACCTGTTTCAGCTGACGATGACAAGTTATTTCTGTTGACCTCATCCTGAACCCACACCCATTTCCCTGGACCCTCAGGAACCTGCCCCTCTTTAGAGGACGTAGCCTGCTTCCTACCAACATCAGTCTTCAGCATTAAAATATCTTTATCCTGACTGACATTACAAACTTGAACCTCACTGACTGACTGCAGACTTAACTGCTTTTCTTTGGCTTTTAAGGATGGTGCACCCCTTTGTACTTTATTGTGCATTAATAAAATGTCACCATCCTCACTAGAAGTCTTAGGGGACAAAGACCTCTCACCTGAAGCACTTGGTACACGTTGTAACAAATTTAATCTTCTGCCAAAAATTGGTATGTTTTTCTTCGGTTGACATTCATTTAAAGACAATCCCTGTTCAAAGTTATCAGTTCCTGACAAAAAGGAAGCACTAGGAGGCGTTAACTCTGGGTTTATATTAAAGGACTCCTCGCCTTTAATAAAACTGGCTCCTTTAAGGGATTTACCTCTCCCCATGAGCCTGCCTCTCAACGTGCGTGTGCGCGACCTGCCCCTCCCTCTCCTCACAACCGATGAAGCAAGCTGCCGGATGGAGGTAAGGGGAGCTGCCTCTGAAATAACATTAGTTACCGCTAAAATGTCTTTGCCTTCAGGAGTTGCTACCGGGGAGTTTTCATTTGAAGAGCAGGCAATAACATCAGCGGACACGCCGTCAGCCGACGCTCTCTTCTTTTGTTCAAAGCCTGTCCATGCTTGTGACAGGACACCGGGCATGAGTAAGTCCTCCCGCCCCGCCTCGCATAATAACCTCAGGACCTCCCTTACTGAAGCGGCTGATTCGGCCATAGCGGCAGCGAAACGTGCTTAATTGATGATTTATGGCTCACAAACGAGAAAGCAAGCCTCCTACCTCAATGACCCACTCGCCTGACTAAGAACGCAACAGTCTAACCGCCGCGTTCCAAGGCAGGCGCCTCACCCGCACCAATCAGCTGCAGCCTTTGGACCGCACTAAAAGCCCGAAGCTGCCCGGGGGTGGACATTCCATGAATGCCACCCCCAGGAGCCCTCATAGTCCTCTCCTTGTCAGTTGGTTTCCAGTTTGTTCTGCAAGTTGTTGTTGAGGATTATTCGTCATCTCGGCTGAGACGCGCAGAACTGTTTCGAATTGTGATGGATTAGCGCTGTGTTCTTCTTTACTCTTGGCATTTCTTAGGCTACTAAGACTATACTGCTTTATCTGTACCTAGTTCAAATAAGTATCTTTCAGGTTATGACGATTTGAAGGAACGTATTTTACACAAAAAGACATCTTTCATTTAAAGTCTGCGTATTTCATGCACATTCTATGAGGATTTCAATAGTATATTGCCATTAGAAGAGAAGGTGCTTTTGCTTGCTATGCCTGCTTATGGTTTACTAAGGAGACTATAAAGAAAGAATAATTTTTATGTTTTCCTGTTGCCATTTAAAAGTGGGTGCATCATAGAGACGGTGTCATTCTCTTCCCCTGTGAAGCCTGGTCTATGCACGTTATTGGTGGGTACAAAACTTGCAGTACTATATATATAGATATGACAAACTAGCTGCTGATTTATATATGAAAGAAGGAGGCGTGTCTTAAAAGGGTTATAATCTTCCTTCCTTGCAGAAGCAACCTCCATTCATAATTGATTGGGACAGAATTCCATGTGCTACACATCCACTTAATCACAGATGTTGTTTTCCTTTACAGGTATTTGATATTCTTGGAAGAATCCTGCATTTATAGGCTACCAAGAGTGGCAGTGATTGTTGATGGTAGCATTTTTTCTTTCTAGATCTCCTTCCCTGCCCTTCCCTTCCCTCCTTTCCCTCGCTTGACCATCTCAATATTCTGTGCTGCAACAGCAAACCAATTTGAGGCTGTCGAGAGGTGGAACCATTTTGTGCAACAAACTGATCCTGAGGTATCAACTGGCTGACAAAACATCCCAGATCTATATAATACAGTAAAGCAAGATAAATGCCATTTTCTACTGAACAAAGTTGATTATTTGGGACACCAGCTTTCAGGTCAGGGCATAAAACTAAAAAAATACCTGATTTCAGCTAATAGGGAAGCACCTGTTTCCAAAGACCGGGACCAAGTCAGATCGTTTTATGGGGTTGTGTGAGAATTATTAGAGCTTTGTAGAAAACTTTGCTCTGCATGCTGAACTTCTGCCAAAGGTGCTGAGGAGTGGTGTCGTATTCATGTGGGGAACTGATAAATAGAGACCTTTGAGAGACTGAAATGTAGGGTTATCGAGACTCTAGTTCTGCAAGGATTTAGCGATGAGGCCCTTTAAATTGTTCCAGTGGATGCTAGTGGCACTGGGATGGGTGCTGCTTTGAGCCAAGACTACAAAGGCAAAGAAAGTACAGTAGCATTTGCATCCAGGTGTCTTTCCAGTGCTTAACATAATTATAGCATGATTGAGAGGTCAATCTCTGGCACAACCATCACCCATAGAGCAAAGAGAAGTGTGCACTTGCTGTTGTACGGGTTGCGAGGGGTGCCTCGGATCTGACGATAGGCAAATCTCATATAGCCACTACATTTTTAGTATTGTTGGTGGAATTGGCCAGCAAGGGAAAGTAACCTCAGGGAGAAATCTATAGCTCTGCTGTCCTTACAGTGTTTGAAAAAGACATCCGCTTTCAGGCCTAAAAGCCTGGCAGAATCAAAAGGTGTGTCCATGAGGGAAACCTGGATGTCTCTGGAAAACCCAATAGATTGCATCCAAGCATGTTATCTGATAAGGACGCTGGTGCCCATGGTGTGAGCAACAGAATCGGTGGTGTTCACTTTACACAAAATTTTTTTGTTCGAGTTATAGGCAGGGTCTTCATACAAGAGTCTTGAGCCACTCAGGTAGGAGGTGAGTTCTTTATTACATGTTCGACCCTTAGGTTACAGCAACAGCAGGCAGGTTCTGTCGGGGGTCTGTCCTCCCTGCAACTGTCCCTATCTCCTATGTTCCACTCCGCATCACACACCAACATTCTATTACATCATTCACTAATATCATTCTACACACCTACTCAAACATACAGGGAATAGGGACACACAGTATGCTACAGTATTTAGCAGCATTCTGACCATCATGAACATTTTGGGCAAAAGCGTTGCCAAATTCTTCAGGCTGTGCAATCAAAACCTTGTGAGCCATGTCCCAAGGAGCATGGGTGTAATGGCACGAAGAAGTCCAACAGCATTCAAGGAGGATAATGCAGACTGTCTGATGAGAACACTTTGTTGCTATTCACCGCAGTTCTCTTTGACTCCTTATTTGGAGGAGCAGTAGAAAAAGTTTTTTTTATTGCCCTTGCTAGTGAAGACCTGAACTACCAAGCTCTCAGGTGAAGGATGCTTACTCAGGAATGTCAAATCAACTGGTGGGTCAGAATATGCTACCTCCAGCCAGCACCAATTAGGTTTTTTACCATGCCACTATCATAATCGGATCAGCCAGGGCCTCATTAACCTGAACGCCCGCACTACATCCCCCAGCGTGTCGATCAACCATTGGCCGACACTGGGGAGTTATTAAAAGGATTCTCTGGTGCCTTCACCTTAGGATTCCTTTTTTCCCTAAAAGGTCATGGGCTAAGCGGAATCACTTCCACTTCAGCCCCCGCCTCCCCTTCTGCCCATTAGTGACGTCACTGACTTCACAGATCCCAACCGGAGGCAGAGGAGCCATTAGGTGAGTGCTCTCTCCACCGTCCAGTGTTTTTTTTGGGCTCCCAGTGCCTCTATAGGTTTCAGGTTTCACAGTTTCCTGGTGATGGATCTTGGCCACTAGGCCAGCACGGACGTGTGTTTGGCATTTGCGGTGAACGGGCCGACCCCCCCGCGCGAGTGTATATTTTCTTCATCCATTGGTCTGTTATGTCATTAACATTATTCTTCCACCCTGTGCAGCACGGGACAAAAGTAATTTCCTGAAGGCAAAAGTCTACCTTTTGATCTCTTGAGGCACACATTCACATAGTAGCCCCTGCAACTTTGTGCGCAGGCATGCTCCTTGTGAAAATTCACAGTGCTATCACTCTCAATAAAGTTAGCCAACAGGAGAAGCAGCTGTTACAACGTAGGAGTCTTCAGTTGCAGGGGTACTATGTGAATGCGTGCTTCTTGAGATCAAAGGAAATTACTTTTAAACTGGCAATGGACCATCCCTTCCTCAACAATAAAGTTTTGCATAATCCATGACAAAGGTATGCTGTGGTATTGGGTATGTGGCAAGGCGAAGTAATACTTTGTCTTTTTTAGTTTCTTTGGAGAACCTGCAGTTGCATCGAATCAGCTAAGTGTTTTTTGTTTATTTACTGTTGCACACATCTCTCAGATGGACACACTTACAGACTGATTTAGAACCATACTTCTTTCGTCTGTTTTAGAAGGAAGGTTTTAGACAGTCAGCAGAGATGGCATCTTGGTGAATGACAAGGCTCTAACTCGATCAATGGAGGACAGCTCGGAGACAGGATCAGACACTGAAACAGCATCTGAGGGAGAGGAAAATGGAGCAGAATCTGGAAGTGATTATTCAGTTGGCAGATGACTCATCTTCCAGCGATTATAAGGAAAATGGTCATGGTAGTCATGAACGACTGTAGCAAGGTAGACCAACCCAGAGAGCAGGCATGTGCGGTGGCATGCATAGATGGAGTGCTTTCTTGGCATCCTCCCAATTGAGTACAGCCCCAAATTCCCCTGTTCACTGCAGACGCTGGATATAAAGATGATATAGAAATTTGTTTTACCAATTGTCTACCTCCATCTCTTTGGAGTTGACTTCCTTGAGGAAATTGTGCAACAAACACATTTGCCTGCTCAATAATTTCTGCGGGAGCGTGGAGGCACTCTTGGGCTTAATTCTAGGTCACACTGGTATACTCAACTTCACTTGAGGAGTTGACGAAATCTTTGGGCCTTACGCTGAAAATGGGGATATTGTACAAACCAAGCTTGCAGTCCTAATGGTTTACTCACAAGGTTTGGGTAACACCCATCTTTGCACTGTACTTGAGCAGAGATCAGTTTTTGCTATTGCAGTGTATGTTGCATTTCAATGATAATTATGCTACATTCCCCTGGGACCATCCAGACCATGACATGCTGTTCAAATTTGGTCTGCTGTGGAACACCTTTCTGCCATATTTTCAGAGATTTATACTCCTAGAAAGAATATAACCATTGATGAGTCCTTGATCCTGTACAAAGTGTGGCTGCTATTTAGGTATTTATTCATATGCAGTGATGCATATTGGTCATTACACCCATATATGCCTCCTGTAGTTACTCTTTTTGTAATTTTTAATATACCTAGGATACCACCTGAATAAAGGGCACTTTTGTGGTCTATCTTAAGGTGTTTTTAACCAGTCAACTGGATCATAGTATTATCCAGATAAGTAATATCTAAAAACTCCCTCAGGTTAGCCCCAGCCTGAGGTCAAGGCCGCCCTGGTAGTACCACCTTACCAGGGTTGGATGGGGTGGTAAATGATGAAGCATGTCACATTACGTGACTGAGCCATCCTCGTCCAATTCTTGGAATTGCCAATAAACTATGAGTGAAGTAGGCAGCGGTAACAGGTATCTCAACACATCCCGCTCTCATGTTTTGCTAAATTAGCGAACTGGGGTTAAGCACTGCGGTGTCACGCCATTTTTGTGTTTTGATTAATGCTATTTAGGTAGTACATACTAAGCAAAAGAGTTTGTTATGGCATCAAGTTGAACATGTAGTGTTAGATTCTACTGGCTATGTATACAGCTTGAGAGTGTTTACAGGGAAGGACTCCGCTCTAAACCCTGTAGGTTGCCCTTCCTCACTAGATGTCACTGCAAAGATTGGATGGGAGCTTGTCCAACCATTCCTTCATAACGTTTGTAACCTGTATGTGGACAGCTTCTATACAGGAGTAGAGTTGTTCATTGAGCTGTACAAAGCTGGCACTGTGGCATGCGATATAGTTTGATGTTGCCACCAAGGATTCTCGTAGGAGCTTGTTTGTAAGAAGCTCCAAATATCCCTGAGCACTGCATTGCATTCCACTGAACTGCTCGCAATCAAATTCTCTGATAGGCAGGTTGTGTATATGCTCACTACAATCCATGATGAGAGCCCTTCCCCATCACGGTTTGGGGTCAATTGGCTGAAGTTCACAAGCCCAGATGTATACTTGATTACTACGAGTACATGGTCAGAGTGGATAAAAATGACCAGGTTCTTCAGCCATACAACTTGAGTCATAAGACTTGCACTTGGTATAAAAAGCCTTTTACCCACTTGAAGCAGATGGCAACATACAATGCGAATGTTGTTTATCGTCAGACCACCACAGGAAGACCGATGTCTTTCCTTGACTTTCAGTTGACTATCATTGAAAGTCTTACTGCTACAAAAGCAGCATCCTCCACTTCATCTGCTGTGAAGGACGTGTCAAGGCTGCAGGATCAACACTTTGCTAGAAAGACTCAACCATGTTGTTGCAGAGTCTGCTCTAAGAAAGGAAAGAGGCAGGAAACCCGTTGTTACTGTCCCCAGCACCCATCTTAGCCAGCCCTATGTTTTCCAACTAGCTTTATGTTGTATCACACAAAAGTGAAGTATTGGGAAATTGACTGAGGTGGAGCAGCCCTGACATATTCCTTTCAATGGCTGTGCATGGATACATACCTTCCATGGGTCAGTATTCTCCTAGGGAAGCAGCCTTACATATGGCTTTCCTCTTCTTGAGAAAATCATGTTCTTGCTTATGGCCAGCTCGAGACCTTTATCTGCCGTCAGAATGTGGTAGGTGTTCTGTTTGCCGTATGAAAGTGCATTACAGGCACCACATTGCACATAATAGAGGACACTTCCCCTTTGGATAAAGATGTAAAGCACATTAGTCCACATCACATAAATCACTGCGCCACTAGACGCTTGTCACAAAGGTGCACATACCACATAAGACCGCAATTACATGAGTTACTGTGCCACTAGGCACTGGTCATAAGAATGCATAAATCATAAGCCATCATCACTTTGCCATAGGGCGATTGCCATAATACATGAAGATCATATAAATCACTCTTTCATGACTTACTTTACATCATCACTGTGCACCTTATGCCACTTCTGAAATTACCAGCTCTTGTTATCTGCTTACTCCCCATACTGGCACCATCCTGGTGCATCAATACCCCGTCAGGGGACACAGCGCTTCTGCGCTTCTTCATGGAGGTTGCACGGAATCCAGACAACTGCCTGAGCAGGATCGGGACCTCGGTCTAGGATCGCCACCCTGACTGGCTCACTTAAGGCACCTGCTCCGGTGCCCCCACAGGTATGCACAAGGGCCTCTGCCCGCTATCAGTCACCTGGCGTAAATGACCCCTGAGCACACCGCTGCTGCACTGTACTGCTCCGGCCGGTTATCTGGCCACCGGCCCCTTAAGTCTAGCGAGTGCCACCACTACGGCGATGCCCCAGCAAAGTTGTGTGCAGCTGCCCACGATTACAAGGAGAGGCAGCGGCTGTGGCTGCAGTGGCAATCCGGCTCACCCGTAGTCCGGGTGAGATGAAGTCTTCTGACTCCGGTGGGGCCGAATAGTATGGCTTTGGGGGCTTCACCGCAAACGTTCAGCGACTCCGCCCCCTCACTCAGGCGAGTTGTAAACCCCGAGGCCCTTCAGACCCCAGCTGGGTCAACCGCAGAGCTGCAGGCCTCCTGGGGCAATCTCCTTCAGAGTCCTACCTGGCCGCTTCCTCGCCTTAAGTCTTCTCTTCCCGGTGGTTGCTACGGCAAACTGTAGGCTGCGCCAAGGCTCCAGGCAGGTTCCGGGTTCCCCAGGGAATCGGGTGGAGCCGCATTGAGCTGCCGCAGGCTGCCAAGCAACCTTGAAATGCCAATGCTGGGGCTGCATCGGGGGTGCTGAGGCAGCCCCTTCTCACATCGGCTTCCGTCTTCAAATGCAGGCCAGGGCAGCCGGTATCACCACCCGTCTTCTTTGCCTCACAGGGAGCGCATTCCCCTGGTCACGAGCGCTGCCCTGAAACACGAGCCACGGGGTCAGAGAGACCTCGGAACCCCAGTTCTCACCATGCTGGATGACAATTAAGAGCGCTCAACACATGCTTTGCTTAAACATGAAAGAAGTGAATAACACAGCGCTCACCACGTGCTGTTGGGGCCAATTGGTACTAGGACAGCCCACTCCTTTCTCTGACCCAGGCAGGAGCAACCACTGCAGGCCTGTCCTGCCCCACACACTTTAGGGGCAGCGCTCCTCACGCAATTTCTCCAGCTCTCCTCCCAGGCAGGTTAACTTCAGACCCAGCCAGGGTCTTTTCCCATGAAATCTTTTGTATCCCGTAGACTTTGAACAGGAGGCCAGCTCACACAAGCCCTTGAAAATTCTTCACAAGCAGGATACCACAGCAGGGTCAAAAGAGTCAGTCCTTTTCCTCCACCATAGACAGTAGCAACAACTGCAGGCCAACCCCCACACAGCACACAGCAAAGGGAAAGTACTCCTCCTTACAGCTCTTCAGCTCTTCTTCTTGGTAGAGTCCTCTTGTTCCTTGAAGTAATCTAAAGTCCTGGGGTTGTAGGTGTAATACTTATACCCCAAAATGTCTTTGTTCTCTTTGTGACAAGGGTCGCTGAACCCAGTCCAAACCAGTGCTGGTGCAGCATGACCACAGGGGGCAGAGACAGCATTGTACAAAAGGAGACACAGCCTATTCAGGTGTAAGCAAATCTCCTCCCACCACACGAAATGCAGACCAGGTCTATTCAGCCCTGCGACAAGTCACCCAGGCAAGGCAGGGCACACCTCACCCCCACATCCCCCCCCCAGTGACTGTCTAGAGTGAATGCACATCTCAGCTCCTGTCACTCACACACCAGACGCTGAATACACAAACAGCCAGAGGCACACAGAATGGTAAAGTAAGAAAAAGCCCACTTTCTAAAAGTGGCATTTTCAAACACAGGATTTAGAAACCACCTTTGCCATAAGGTGCGTTAATAAATTCTGAGTTCAGAGAGTCCAAGCTCCATTTTCCTATCTTGTCCCTATTGCAAGTTAAACTTGTAAAAATGGTACAGTACAACCCCAATGATAGGCCTATGGGACAGATAGTCAAAAAACAAAGGGATCCACCCTTATGGGAAAGTATAGAAGTGTTCCTCCAGACTACGTGTGTCTCCTACAATGGTGGAAAGCACACAGCTTTGTTTAAATACCCTTCACCCACCAAAAGGACCCTTGGTGGCATGCTTCATCATCGGGGTCTTCCCGCTGCGGGACGGGGCGTGCTGCAACCTACGACTACATGGGAGCACTGGTTATGAAAAACAATACTATGTGTGGTATAGGAGTGTGAGTGGAAGGGTCAGAAGTGAGTGAATGGTGAATGGAGAAAAATTAAAAAATACCTGGCTCCGTGGAAAAAATAAATTTTAATGTTCCTTTGAGCTGGTATTGTTAAAAGTGGGGAATGAGATGGAGATACTATGCTTTAATGAGCAGTGTCTCCTGTGTCGACATGTTTCGAAGCCCTCCCCTGGCTTCTCATCAGGACCTAGAAGAGATCCCTTCTACACTCAAATCAAAACAACTGTGTATTTACATATAATCCTAACTAAGTGGTGCACATAAATTTAACATGCACAATATACTATACCCCAGTAGGTATATTGCTGAATGGGTTTCTTATATCGCCCAGATAATGCCCCATGAGCCTTCAAAACGGGAGGGAAGGGGTACCTATAGTCACACAAATATCAAGGTTACCTCCTCACCAGGACACTGCCTCGCCGCTGCTCCGTGGAACCATAGTATCTCCATCTTATTCCCCACTTTTAACGATACCAGCTCAAAGGAACATTAAAATTTATTTTTTCCACGGAGCCAGGTATTTTTTAATTTTTCTCCATTCACCATTCACTCACTTCTGACCCTTCCACTCACACTCCTACACCACACATAGTATTGTTTTTCATAACCAGTGCTCCCACGTAGTCGTAGGTCGCAGCACGCCCCGTCCCGCAGCGGGGCGGCAAGACCCCGATGATGAAGCATGCTACCAAGGGTCCTTTTGGTGGGTGAGGGGTATTTAAACAAAGCTGTGTGCTTTCCACCTTTGTAGGAGACACACATAGTCTGGAGGAACACTTCTATACTTTCCCATAAGGGTGGATCCCTTTGTTTTTTGACAATATAACTTGAGGAGGACGTATCCACCTCTTCTGCTCTTTTGAGCATTACCTCTTCACTCCCTTCTTGTGTTACTTTGCTATGGGACAGATAGCCTTTCAACACTGAAAAAGGAAATACACAGTATTTCACTATCAGGACATGTCACACATACTAGTACATATCCTAGCTTTCACATACACTGCACCGGCCCCTGGGGGTACTTTGGGCCTACCTTAGGGGTGCCTTACATGTAAAGAAAGGGAAGGTTTGGGCCTGGCAAGTGGGTGCACTTGCCTGGACAACATGGCAGTTCACACCTGCGCGCGCAGACACTAAAGTGGTAGGTCTGAGATATATTTACAGGGCTACTCATGTGGGTGGCACAACCAGTGCTGCAAGCCCACCAGTAGCATTTGATTTACAGGCCCTGGCACACACCGTGCACTTTACTAGGGACTTACCAGTAAATCAAATATGCCAATCATGCATAACCAATCATTGCACTGGTCAGCAGTGGTAAATTGCCCAGAATCCTATAGCCAACAAAAATAGGGTCAGAAAAATACAAGGCAAAAGGCAAAAAGTTTGGGGATAAACCTGTCAAAAGGGCCAGGTCTAACACCCAGTCTCTGGGGTTGAAGTTGTGACACTGCTCTTGATGTGGCGGTGTTTTTGCAGCTTCAACCTGCTGAGACACATAACAAACCACGTCAGCCAATCCTTTACAGTAGTTGAGCACTAAATAATCTGATATGTTCACAAGCATGTTGGCAGGCACAGCAGGTAACCTCATAGCTTGTCCCATAAGGATTTTGTGAGAGGAAAGTCCTGTCCTCCTGTCTGGGACACTGTGAAGTCTCATCAACACAGGAGGCAAAGCATCAGGCCATTTCAAAGATGTCAAAGCACATACTTTAGCCAACCTTGATTTCAAGGTGCAATTTATCTGCTTCACGATACCGGAAGCTTCTGGCTGATAACTGCAATGCAATCTCTGCTCTACCTGTAATGCTGTACCTAACAGTCTCCTGATCTCATTATTAAAATGAGATCCTCGGTCTGACTCCAAAGTAGTTGGAAATCCGAACCTCGGAATGAGTTCTCTCAGCAGTAACTTAGCTACAGTGAGACTGTCACACCTCCTCCAGAATAGACCTCAGTGTATTGCACACAGGCATCTCAACAAAATCTAACTGCATCGTATTCAAAGGTCCTCCTGACCTCCCACTGTGGCTCAATGTAACAGTAGTTCTCTTTCCCACATTCATTTGCTGACGGGTCACACATCTGTGACACAATGCTTCAGCCATCACTTGGAATTTGGGATTAAACCACATTTGCCTGAACAACCTCACCATCGCATTCCTTCCTACACATGTTGGCCCATGTATAAGCCTTGCCATTTGATACAACAAACTATTTGGTAACACTGGTCTTCCATCACTTGAAATCCAAATGTTTTTATCTCCTTTCACACAACCTGCTTTCGTCCAACTCTATTGCTCTTCTTCGGACACCGCCTCCTGCAACCTTTCCACTTCATACCAAGTATGAGCATCTGTCATCAAAAGGTTGAAGTTGGTCTCATCTGTCTGTTCATTCACATATGCCTCATTGAATGTGCAAGCATTTAATGCACAGTAATGTGCCACTTCATCAGAGTAACAATTCCCAACTGTAACAAAGTCATTTCCTTTACAGTGAGCAGGACATTTGACTACTGCAATTTCTTGAGGCATCAGTAAAGCTTCCAACAGTTTCCTCACAGCATCCCAATTCCTTATTGGTGATCCTGATGAGGTTATAAACCCCCCTCTGAGACCACAACTGTCCGAAGTCATGCACCACACCGAACCCATACTGGCTATCTGTGATTGTCACTCTCAGCTGGTCTGAGTCACAGCAGACACATGTTAGGGCAATCAACTCAGCCACTTGTGCGTAGAATACTCCTTGAAGCCAAGCAGCTTCCACCACTCCTGAAACAATACAGACAACATAGGTATCCCTTAAGCTTCCCTCATGATCCCATAAACACGAGCCATCCACAAACAATATTTGGTCAGACTCAGGCAATGGCTCGTCAGCAATGTCAGGACAGGGTTCGGTGCATAGTTCAGTGACATCGAGACAGTCATGCTCTCCCTCATCTCCACCTCCCTCACAATAAGGCTATGCTCAAAGTGTAGCAAGATTAAGGATGTAACATCTTTTCAAGGTAATGTTCTCAGCTGCTAAAATCACCTGTTCATACTTAGAAAGCCTACTGTTGGTCAGGTGTTGCGTGTGCGTCCTGGTCAACAGCAGTTCCACAGAGTGCAGTACATAGACATCAAAGGGTGGCCCATCATGATGCTTTCCCATCTGTCTATGCTGACATCTGTTGCAGGGACAGATTTGAGATATCCAGACGCTACTGGATCTAAAGTAGCAGAAAAAGAAGCCACTTGTCTACGGGCGTTTCAATGATCCTGTCTTAACACTGAAAGTGCACAGCCCTCACTTTCATGACAAAGAGCAAAAATGCTTTGTTGTAATCTGGCATTCCCAGCGCAGGAGCATGACAGAGACTTTCTCTCTACTCCAGAAATGCACTCAAGCAATCATTGTACCAGGGCACTGGATCAGACACATCCTTGTGTGTCAACCTCTGCAGAGGTTTGGCCACTAGGGAAAAGCTAGGAATCCACTGGCGACAGTAGCCCACCGTTCCCAGAAACATTCTGTCTTCTTTCTGAGTGTGTGGTGGAGTCATTTGCATGATCGCTTATATTCTCTCTTGTGACACTTTTCTCTGACCTTTTCAATGCGATGTCCCAAATATAGGCTTTCAGTCATACAGTACTGCAACTTGCTCGGGGATACTTTATGTCCATTCTCAGCCAAATGGTTCAGCAGGGCAATGGTATCAGTTTTACATGCGTCCCGAGCATTCGATACAATCAAAAGTTCATCTGTACTGTACCGGGACTGAATTACAGGGCATGACCAGAGACTCGAGATTTTTCTTCAGAATCTGATTTAAGATGGATGGACTTTCTGAGTACCCTTGAGGGACATGACACCACGTTAAAATACGATCTCCCAGGTGAAACGCAAACAAAAACTGACTGTTTTCATGCAAGGGGATCGATAAAAAGGCTTTGCAAAGATTGATGACAGTGAGCCATTCAGCCTCACATGGAATCTGAAACAATATCACAGATGGATTCGGTACCACGGGACAACAAGGAACCACTACATTGTTTTTTTTTTTTAAGATCCTGCATGATGCAGTACTTACCACTAGGCTTCTGTGAGCCCATAATGGGAGAGTTACATGGACTCCCCAGGATCTCTTTCAAAATGCCTTCTTCAATCATGGACTCAACCAAAGGTGTTACTCTGTTGATTGTCTCAGGTGTTAGGTTATACTGTGGAGTGTTCGGGTATTCAGCATTGGGATTAACTTGTATCCAAACTGGCTCAACTCCTTTAATGAGGCCAATGTCTTTTCCTGAAAAATTCCAAACCGCATATGTCCCAAAAGACATACAGGACTTGAATTGCACACTACAAACGGGTGATTATCCTCAAATGACCCTATCTTTACAGGCACTTCTTCTGTCAAAGGGATTGACAGTCTCTTGTTTGCAACTCCCACAAATTAGATTTTTCCCCCAAGAGGGGTAGGTTTGGAGCCTCTAATGTTCTTACAGTAGAGCAGGTAGCACCAGCGTCATTTAATAAGGTGACATTGTGACCATCGACATCAGCATCGACGTACGGTCCGCTCTGGTCTACCTCTAAGACTGTGCCAAGTGTACAGTCTTCCTCCCCTCTCAGGCACCGTCATAAAGACTGGTCTGCGTCATAGTCATTAAAAGCATCAAGCATAGGGAATTGTTGAAACAGGACATTATTATGGTGCACATTCTGCACAGCTTGCTGTGGCATCGGTGGCTGTGGTAATTGCATCACAGGACCTTGAGATCCCCCCATGTTTTGAGACCTTGGTCTGGTCACATTTTGGGTTTGCACTACATTACCTTGTGTTTGATTAAATCCCCCATTCCGATCTTGATTTGCAGGATTGATACGACATTCATGCTTTCAATGGCCCATTCTATTACAATAGTGACACGGGCTGGTTTTCTTTAGAGTAGCAACATCAACTCCAGTCTTGGGATCTATTGGAATACTTCTACCTCTTTCTTGTCCCTGCATTCCTCTACCTTGTTGCTCTTGAACTTAAGTTTGATATGTCCCTGGCACTAGGGCAATATTCCCAGCCTTCATCCGCTCCATCAGCTTTTCCTTCATTATTATGAGTCTCATTTTAACCTCATCAATGTAATATTTTTCATAACGCAGTATGTCATCGACAGACCTGTTCTGCCAGCAAATCAGATGCTGCTGAATCATCATGCTATTCTCCGGTCTCAACCGAGTCACAAATTTTGACATAAACTGTCCCATTTCTTTGGGCTTGAGCGTGTCCATTCCACTGTATTGTTTAAAAGCCTGTAACAATCTATCATAATAGGCATGAATCGTCTCTTTGGGTTCTTGAGTTGTCCTATCAATTTTAACCCAATCAATATCCTTCTGGGGCCACTTTAACCTTGAGCCAAGTAATCACTTGGTCGCATTTTTTCATTACCACCGGTGACGGGCCATGAGTCACTGAGTCTCTCTCTGGCAAACCCTTGGGCCATTCTATGGCTATTTTACATGCAGACCACAAATCACTAAGGACCACAATCTCAAACGGTGTGTTCAAGTCAATCCACAACACCTTTATGATTTTCTCAAAGCGTTCAATCCGTCTGTACCATTCTACAGGCTTCTCTCTTAACTTCGGGAATGCAGCAAGATCGCCTCTACTCCATGGTACATGCACATAACCCCAACCTGGTACTTCCCGTAAGGAAAAGGCCTTGACACTCATCCCTCTGCCTCCTGGAGGAGGTTCTCTGACTGCTCCCCTTGAACTCTTCCTTTTGCCCATCTCTCTTCATATTTGTCCAAACTTCCCCAGATTAGAATGCTCAAAATTAAATCTTGAATTTGTGTTTTCAACCCTGGCACCCTCAAATTCTCTATGTCCTGATCGCTAAATGCAAGCCTGTGGTTCTTCTGTAATGCCTTGGTTCTTTCTATGTAAACGTCATATCTCTGTGCTAATTCAGACGGATTCTCATGTGCTTGCCTCGCTCTTCTAGTGACATCTTTGCTCATGAATAACAGTTCACCTTGTTGATAGGTGTCTGTCCTACTGAGTTCTAAACTCCCACTTATCATTTCGTCTATTTCAGCCTTTAGTTTACCCACAATGATCAAATCCACCTTCACAGCTGACTTTATAGTGACCTGACTCGTTTCCATGCCCTGACTCATTAGCTTTGCTGTATTCTTTCAACCACGTCACTAGATCCAGAACATCAAAAATATTATGACTCTCAGGTGTCTTCTGCAATTTGTCAGTTTCTCGGTGCTACTGCACACACTAGGAAGTGTTTCCCATACAGGCGGATCCAGGTCTGCCAATTCAGGAAAAGACCTTACAGATCCTAGTCCAGTTTGGACTACAGATGGATCTGCAGTCGCTGCACAAGGGGTACTAACATTCATCAGAGTCAAGGGAACAAACCTCACTATAGGGCTTTCCGTTCTTTCCTATGGTGTTCCTCCCTCTGTGGCTCCGGTCATTTTTTTATTTTTTTGGGAGTTTTATATAGCGCAAACTTGACCCGAAGGTATCGTGTATCAGAGCGCTTTACATAGCACCAGTTGCATTACATGAGGACATTCATTTTTGTTAGGCACGGGGAGATTAAGTGATTTGCCCAGAATCACAGGATGTTCAGCGTCATTGCCGAGACTCGAACCCGGTTCCCCAGATTCGAGGTCGACCACCCTAGCCGTTAGGCCAACTCCTGACGTTATCTAAGTCTCATTCCCAATAGGATTCGGATCATATATGGAGCCAATGATGACCGGTACCGTAAAGGGCATCCGGGACCTTTGCGGCAGAACTAGGATTGCAATGTCCTGAAGCTTTGGGGACACACATTTTCCTATCCTCTCCCACAGCAGTGTGTACTTTCCCTGTCGCTATAACCCCCACAACACCTGGATCAGCAACCATCGGTGCCGAAGCATTTCCAATACTACTTGTGAGAGCTGAGCTCCCCCCATTCCCAAGAGCTGACTGGCTATATGGAGGTGGACGTTCCGCCAGCAATCCATTCAACAAGCTGTCACTAGCATCACTGTCACTGTATTCAGGCCCTTCTCTCTTTCTGTCCTTTCCGCTTCTCTTTCGCTCTTTTCCCATCTCATCTCCCCCAGTCACCAATGCAGGGTACAATCCTGCTCCCTCAACCATATATACTCTACATCTCCTTTGTTGTTCATCCCATCTTCCATCTGCATATGTACGCATTGCTTTTGTCATTTTCCATTTGTATTGCTCTCTCATATTCATGTGTGCTGCCCATTCCTATGAGCAAAGCGCTTCAAACTCTGTGGGTCTACGCAATGGCTTCATCGCAAACAACATAATCCTCAAATGAGCATGGAAATGTTAATGCACCTTCTTTCTCAGTGATCTTGTGACCATTTTTAAGCCAGATAATAGTGTGAAGCCCATCTTTCATTGCCGTATTATGAGCCAGTGTGTTTCAGGTGGCGCCTCTTCGCCCAGCCTAGTAGGAACACTCATATCTCCTTGAATCATATCTCTGATTGCTCTAAAACTTCTCATTTTACTGTCTCTTTAGATAAACACAATTTCGCTCTAAATTTAAAAATTTCTGAGTTCCAGAGCGGTACAACCACCAATAAAAATGCAATGAATCCAACCAATCACAGCACGGCGTTACACCAACCACCTTTTCCAGCTCGGCACGCACTGATATCACTCTCACTCCTCTCAGCAACTCACCCTCCTTCACAGTTTCTCTTCACACCCAAACACATTTTCTTAAACAACAACAATTGTCTTCTCCTCTAAAAGAATCAATAGAATTAAAACACTCGATGAGCACACTGTCAAAATGAAACCTCAACCCGCAGGAATCACCTGAATTAGTATAGTTTTCCTTCTGTGCAAAAAGGTCCACCACACCATTCACAATCGTCCCATTCACACAAAGTTCCCTATCTCAATTGGGGCCGTCGACCATGTCTCACAACAAACCACCACAAAACACAGCAGACAAATACAACACAGTGTCTTCTGGACCTTACTATGTATCTCTGGATCTTAGGTCACGTCGGACCCAATAACAACTTTGTCAATAACTTGTCACCACATTCACACGATTCTCACAACATCTCCGCCAGTCATCACACACCAAAATTCTTCACCGCAATCCAAACATTACTCTTCGCATACACACAACCCCTATTAATACTCACTCCTTCGCTGCCGTTTCACCACACGCCACCGGAACTCCATTTGTTCTCCAATCCGTGATCTTGGGTTCTAGACAAGGGGCACTGGGTTGGGTCTAAGCTGTCCTGGAGTTGATTCTAGATTCCTCAGTTCAAGCACACAACCATCCTCTACAGCTACCAACTGATGGAGTCTGGGCCTACTTACTCAGTGGCACTCGCTCGACTGTCTTTTTGTGCAACTTGAGGGGTGAGGAGGAAACAATTTAATCCAATATCCAAATACAGTGTAGCCAATGGGGTTACACAATAACTCAGTTCGAAACCAAATCTCGAGTTAGTAGGGTTTATTCCAAATTTAAATTAAAAAACAGATTGATGTAAACCAGTCTAAGCATTATTGTACAGAAATACAATACAAACAAGATAAATGCAAATCTTCGGGTACGATTCACTCGGTACAGCAAAAAGAAATCCACTGGTTCTATGATGGCAATATAAGTAATAAGAAAGCAGAAATTTATGTCAGATTTCATCAATTTGTCATTAAAGACAAACATGAACTCCCTCTATCTGTCCCTAGTCTACTCTAATGTGGCAACCCTAAGCTAAGCAAAGATTAGATAGCAGAAATTTAGAAAAAGGAAAGGTGTTAGCAGTCAGAGACTTCTTTAAAAGAAGCTCTAACATGGGTCAATGTAGAATAAAGCCACAGAAGTCAAAGAAGAGGTCTGTACCTCACAGTGCTCCGTGTCAGAATGCTAACTTTCCCTCACTACGTAGCATCATATCATCAGTCGTATTCAAAGTACGTACCACAAGTCCTTCTGGTAATTTTACGCTCCACTAGCACACCTTGGCTCCTTTCACCAGCCTTCTTTCCCATACTCAATTTTTTTTGGCAGTCTTTTGTTTCATCTCCTTTTCACATGAGAACTTGCCTCCCATCTTGTTAGCTTGTCCCTCATACCAGTCGCTGCTCCACATGCCACACTATCTACTAAGAACAAACACCCTTTCTCTATACTAATGAAGCCTTGTCCACCTGCAGTGGTAACACAAAATACATGCAACATTTCTTCTGCAAAGCAAACTACGAATGAAGTGTTAAACTAGGAAACGTGAGCTAAAATCTAACTGCATTTCAGGCCAACAAGTTAGGCTAAGTTGGCAAGTGCACGGGTTACATTCATGTGCACCTTCTACACACAAATCAATTAATATTCCTCAATATATACTTTCAGGATTAATACAACAAAAATACGACTTTTTCAGTTAAAGTTTCTAAGTACATGAACTTTCTTTAGTAAACATTTAGTACAGATAATTGATTCTTGTGGGGAAAGGTGATCAGATAAAAATTTGAGATTTTAGAAGCGATATGCCCGAGCGTTGCCACAGAGGGTAAGATGCGAGATTAGGGTCGACTTTTTGGACAGCACAAGTCTAGATAATATAACCTTAATTCGGAGGAAACTTTAAAAGTCAAGGTTGGTGAGGCTGTGTTCCCTGGCTAGGGCTGAAAAGGGGAGTGGATCATGATTAGGGCTCCCGGTTTTATGGTATTTATTTTTTTACCATTTCCGTCTGTATTTATCTGTATTTATTTTTTGGCCATTTTATCTGTATTTATCCACATTTATTTTTGTCGCAAGCAAAATGAAGATGCTGCAGCTAGTATTTTTTCACATTTATGCGAGAGAGGGGCTATGGAGAAATTGTAACGACTGCACGCACTTACAAAAAGTTACCAAACAAAATTGAAAACACTGGAAGACAGAACATTCTATTTTAAACAAAAAGTGTGCATTTGTTGTACTGACATCTGAGGCACATTAAGCAGGCAAGGTTAAGCAGCGCGTTCTAAGAGTGATGGGGATGCAGCCTCTCTTTTGGCAATGTTTGAAATAGTTGTTATTGTGATGGCATCGAACACGCACTGTGGTACAAAATCTCTCCTGAAAGTTACCTGCAACCTGTTCTAACTCTTTGTGATGCAGAGAGCAAGCGCAGCGTTAACGAGGAAGATTAGAAAAGGAATGAAGAAGGCATGGGAAATTACTTTTGCAAAGGCAACATCAAAAAAGGAAAGAGACTGCAATCCACACCTCTCGATGGAGAGGGCTAATTGCACAGAAGCAGCTGGCATTCCACATGTAAACAGTTTAAAAAAAAAAAGCAGAATTTTGTGTTTTCTTTAAACGGGGTCTCCTTAATGTTTGTACACTGTCAGTATGTTAATTTTGTAATTCCTCTAAGCCTGCCACCTGCAGTCGAGTACACCACTACCTGTTAACAGGCCTCTCTGCCTTGCCGATACTGATTGGTATGTACAGGCTACCTTATTAGCATTGACCCCGGCAGGCCCCGCCAGATGATGCCTAAATTTCTATCAGTGAGCCGGCCTCCTAATGCACATATTAACACCTCGTGCTCGGCTATCAGGCGTCCCCACACCTTTAACATGCAACACTTACTACCACCGCCTTGTGCTTCTACCTTAGCAGTTCTCTTAAACGGGCTTAAGTGGTGTAGATTAGTAAGAGTAGCGTGGCAAGGTAACCCTGGGCAGGAGTGAGGCTGCGGCGCAGTTTGTCAGTATTTTCCCATTTATAATTTATAAATACAGACAAAGGAAAAATAGTTTTCCATCTGTATTTATATGTAAAAATCCGTTTAAACGGAAAACCGGGAGCCTTAATCATGATTAATATCATAAAGAACCTTTATTAACCTGATTCCCTTAGAGGCCCACACTGTTGCAATGTTACGGTCGAGATCAGTATTGATTTTAGGGTTGAATCATAAGGACGACTATCTAGAGATATTGATGGGTTCCTGAAGTCATTTGTCTAATGTTTTCACATTTGCTGTATCAGAAAGAATACGGTGAGAGTGAGATGTAGGGAATTTTGACATTGTGATAAAGGAGGATGTGTCAAAGGGGGAAAAGAGGTCGCGTTTAATATACACCCATGGGGGAGTGTTTTGCGAGTCTGGGAGAAACCAAAAAGTCCCTTGGGCTGCTAGAAAGGCTGTTTGATAAAGGTTCCAATTTGAGAGACTACATCCCCCTAAATAGACAGGTTTCCAAAGAGATTTGTATGAGATCCTATCTCTCTTATTATTCCTCAGGAACTTTGAGGTGATTTTGCCCAGTTCTTGAAAAAAGGAGGGAGAGAGTTTTTGAGGAAGCATGGATGATAAGAAATTAACTATCGGGGTGCTCATCATTTTGAGTGTTTGAAGCCTACCCCACCAGGAAATAAATTTGTTTGGGTGACGAGGCAGTCAGAATATCCCTGACCTTGGTAATAGTGTGAGATTCATTAAAGAGTATTGTATCTGTGAGGTCTCTAGAAAACCAGATCCCCAAATATTTAAGGCGAGTAGATTGCCCGTTAGTACCTGAATCTCCTAGGTGAGAAGGGAGACATAAAGGCTTTAAGGGGAATACCTCCATTTTGTCTTTATTTAAGGTATAGCCAAACACTTTCAAGAAAGCATGGATAATGTTAATTACAGCAGGAATAGCTGACTTAACATCTTCAGAAAAGATAAGGATGTCGTCTGCGTATGCAGCTGTTATAAAATTGTCCTGTCCAAATTGAAGACCTTTGGTTTTTGAATCCGCATTGAGTAACCTAAGCAATGGGTCAATAGTTAATAAAAAAAGTAAGGGACAGAGGGGACATCCCTGTCTTGTTCCTTGGTAAAGGTCGAAATAAGAGGAGGTCAAGCCATGAACCCTAATGCTTGCTTTGGGATTTGCATAGAGTGCCAGGACTATGTTAATGAAGGAATTACCCAATCTGTGTGACTCCAATACCAAGACACCTTGTCAAATGCCTTATCCGCGTCAAGAGCAATCGCCGCAGTTGGCAGCAAAGATAGTCGAGCTTTTTCTCCAGAATGTGGTAAAAAGTGCAGATATTATCTCTAGCAAGATGTCCGTTAACAAAGCCCGTTTGGGAATTATGGATACGTTTGGGAATGTGGCCGTCCAACCTATTGGCTAGAATTTTGGAAATATAGTGGCCTCAGTGGCTTTGCCAGAAACCTTGCCCGACATGTCATATTGATTAAAGAAACTTTTACGGTATTTTATAATAGAGAATGTAAACGTGTTATAAAAGGCAATTGGGAAGTTATCAGGCCAAGGTGCTTTACCTGAGCGAATGGCCTTTATTGCTTTAACGATCTCGACTATTTCTATTGGTTTGTCCAAGGACGATCTGTCTTCGTCCGATACCGTGGACATAGGAAGTGAGCTAAGGAACTCTAGGCATTTTGACTTATCGCATGTCGATTTAGGGGTATATAATTGTTGGTAAAATTCTCTAAAGACCTCGAGAATGTCTTGGTTGTTGAATTTTTGTGAACCATCCGTGCCTTTGATGTGGGTGATTTGGGTGTTGAGATTGTTAAATGTGAGAGTGGAGGCCAGTAATTTACCAGCTCTGTTGTGTAGTATTAGCTATCGGGATTTTTGCACATGAACACAAAGGTAGGCTATTTTACTGACAATGGAGTTAAAGGAATATTTTAACTGTTTTATGTCCTGTAGAAGGGATTTATTAATAGTGTCTGTACAAAGCCTCTTTCTTTTTGATATCACCCCAAAAGATTGAAGAGAAGTCTTGATTTCACTGTTTTTGTTGGATATTCTCTTGATGATCTGTCCTCTCATTGCACATTTAAACGCATCCCATATTATTATAGGTGAATTAACAGAGTTTTCATTCTCTTTGAAAAAGAGATTAATCTCCTTATTAAGCTCCGCAATATCAGCTTCGTTCTCTAAAATCTCAGTATTTAGGCGCCAAGTTTGGTTCCCACCTTTGTCAGCAAAGGTACGAATGGACATCGAAATTGCAGCATGGTCAGAGATAACTATTGGATTAATTTTTGTGTCGGATGCGTCTTTTAGAAGAGAGGCATCAACAAGGAGATAATCAATATAGGAGAAGCTAGAGTGAGGGGGGGAAGTGAAATCTCTACCTTCCGGTTATGTAGTCTCCAGACACCTAACAGACTATGTGAGGTGCATATGTTAAGTAATTGTTTATGTGCTTTGGTGGTTCTATACCTAAACTGTGAGTGCCTATCCAAGATAGGGTCCAGAGGGAGATTAAAATCTACTTTATATCCTTGCGGGATATCTGCAAATGTTTTGTTGATAGTACACCAAAAGTTAGGATCATCTATATTGGGAGCATAAATATCCATAACATATAGCTCCTGAGCACCATATAGTTAAACTTGTAAGTAGCTATCTTCCATTGATAACGTGTTCTGCTGTGATTATGTTTAACCCTGAGTTCTTAGATATAAGGGTATGAACCCCTTTTTTTTTTTACGGCTAGCTTCAGAGCACGCTACGTCTGAAACCCACCCTCTCCTCATTAGCAAAGCCTCTTTGAAGCCTATCATGGTTTCTTGAAGGAGAACTAGGTCTCCAGTTAGTTCCTTGCAGTAATTTAGGATTTTAGCTCTTTTGACCCGGTGGTTCAGACCCTTGGTGTTTAGAGAAACAACTTTCATGCCAGGCATTGAAGCAATGTGTGGTAAACAAATGTACGCTTTGGTGTATTGGGTTAAGTATGAGATCGAGAGAGTTGAAGGGTCAAATGTGATGAAGCAGATATCCCATCAAACAAAAATATAGTTGGGGGTTAGTGAAGAGAAAACTGTTGTGGGGAGTCACACCTACTCAAGACCAATCTAGAGAGGCTTTAGGGTCCCTTCCCACCAGGGGGTGACTGTGAGAAACATATTGCGTGGGGAAAAATGTGGTTGGAATACAGCAAGGGCTGCCCTGGCCAGCACAGAAAAACCCGTCGGGTAGTATTATGTTGCCAATGGGAGGTGGGAAACACCAATTGTAATGAGAGCGGTCCATGAGTAATAGAGAGAATAATCAACGAGAATGATATCCAAACCTTAAACCATTCTAGAACCATCAATGTGTAGAAAGGAGTATCATAAACAAATAATCCTAAATGGCTATGCAATCTATTCTAAACATTGCAAACATCAAACATATTCCAAGTATGTTCCAAACCAATTTATGTCCCAAACATAGATATACATTTTGAGAGAAACAGAACATCATACCATACTAATATGATCATACCAATGTGGAAATAGAGGCAACCAATATGAAATAAACAATAAGCATAGTTAAGGATTTGAACATATATCCAGGCTTAAGAGCCGCCCCTGCATCGAGATGGAATCACAAATGAGATGAGTTAAGCAAGTTGCAAAGCTAGGACTAGTGTATACAACCACGAGGTTATGGGCAGACTCTGTAGCAAGAAGAACCTAAGCTTAAGATGAGTTAAGCAGGATGAATAGTTCTTATGGGTATAAACCTATATACTATATATCTCTTGGGAGAGCGGGTAGTCGTGAGTAAAATGCCCGCATATAAGTACACGATAGGTCACTCCAAGTAACATATTTAAAGAGTAGATCTGAGGTTGGAATGTCTAAAACATTCGATCAGTCATGTTAGCGGGCACTGCTGAGGAACTAATCCTAATATATAGTGAATGAAAGAGGTGTAGTAAGTCTAGCTAAGCTATGGTAACCGGTATCACTATAGGGAGATGCTGGCCAAGGTGAGTATTACGTGAAGTGAAATAGAAGCTGGGAATGATGATAATCATTTAGAGTGCAGTACAGTGCTCCTAGCTGCAAAGTCTGCGTAGACAGGTGATGAGAATCAGGGTGGGAGTGTGTATGTAGAAGAGGTATGAACATAGCACCGTAGAGACGGAGTCACTGGCTGTCAACTAACAAGTGGTCAAGGAGGGCTGCATAACAATAGGTAAAACCTGAAATCTAAAACCGCATACAATGTAAGACATGAGAAAAAGGTCATATAGCGGTCATAGATCGGTTAGCGTAACCTTAGAAGTACATATGAGGAAAGATGAAATGGGTCTCAAAGTAACAGTGAAAGGGTATGTTCCGGATAAAGAACTTTGGACTGTAAACAATGTCCAGTAGTTCAGGAGCATTTTTGCGGTATAGAGGTGTCAGGGCGCACATCTGATTCCATCTGCGATCCGGATTGATTATCCAGTAATGTTGCTAGATCTGATGGTTCCACAAAAATCTTTGTTTGCCCCCTGAAAGTCATTCGGAAAGTCGACAGACCTGAAAAGGAAGATGGGATTCCCATGTCTAGAAGTCTACTCCGTAAGTTCAAAAAACCCTTATGACGAATCACAGTGTCTCTAGCATAATCCTGCGAGATAGATATTTGGATGGCCTGACACTGAATCATCTGAACCTTCCTCATGTGAGCCAAGATTTGCTCCATGTGTTGGTGGCGCAGGGTTTTAAAATCGGGGGTCGTGGATTAGACATATTCTTGGGTTTGAAAGTGGGAACCCTATGGGGTCTTTCAATCTCAAAGTCCTTTTTGAAGGATATCTGTAGTACTTCTGGGAACCAGGATAACAAAAAGTCAGCAACCGAAGGGGTAGAACATTCAATGTCTTCCGGCACCCTGAAGATGCGTAGGTTGCTTCTTCTGTTTCAGTCCTCCTGTTCTGTAAGGTTGGGAGTTTGTGAAATCTTCCACCCTACTTATTCTTGTTTCTGCATTTGATAGTCTTATTGTTAGCTCTTTAAAATCTTTGCAAATTCCTGCTACTTATACTTAAAGGAGATCTGTGTTGGTTTTCGTGCCTTGAGCTGTATCCTGTACGGTGTTAAACTTAAGCAAGATAGCTTCTAGAGTGGAGGTGGAGTCTGGACTGCCTTTGACCGGAAATTCCGGGATTGGTGGTGATTGCTTCGAGCATTTCAAACTTACCTTAGTGTCCCTGTCTTTCATGTTTCCACTAGTACCCTACGCCATTGTCCCGCTGGAGTTGATAGAAGTTGATTAGGAGGGATAACTAAGAAAATGCCACTTGTTTAAAGCTAGTCAGGATTGCATAACTGCATCACATACACTCTGGAGGTTTAAGAGATAGAGAGTAGCAATAGGTAGTTGATTCATCACCAAGCGCTTTGTGTTGGCTATACTTTTTATGCCGTCTTTGCTGATCCGGTTCCGTTTGTTGTGATATACTTATGCCTTGCTTTATGATTCTTGAAGTTTTTTTCTCTTTTCTATGCATAATTCTTTGCGTAATTCTCTTCTGATATTTCTAAGTATTTATATCATCTATCTCTCCAGCATGACCATTACTATCAGGAGTACTGGCCAAGCTGTGACCTGTGACCTCACCACACAATGCACAGCGTACCCTATTTTGAACCAGTAACCAACACTTTCTTTAAGCAGGGAAATTGCACTTCTTTCTTGCTGATGCTTGTATAGAATGGGTCCTCTATAATTGCAGACAGTTCATTCTCGTGTACTACGTTTCCCTCCTTTAATCCTTCCCGCTGCGACAACAGTCTGTCTCTGCCGGAACTGCGATGTTTTATTATGGGAAGGCCAAGAGAGGCGAACTGCAGCTAACTCGTGATGCCCGTACAGTGCAATGAGCAGTGTCACAGCAACAAACATGCAGGAGAGAAAGGGGTGAGCTGCTCTTCGCAAAACAAAGAAAAAGCCCTTCTACGTTACATTTCACTCGGTGTGAGGCTGGTTATGGCAGTTGAAGCCTGCGCTGAATAGGTGATCCAAACGCAACTCAGCGTGAGGGGAGATTACAGGTCCTCCATTTCAGCATGCTGAGGAGCTGCGCGTCAGGATGAGGGGGACTGGTAGCAGCTTAGCGGGGCAAAGAAATTCTTTGGTCTTACTTTGTCTTACTGCGAGAGCTGAAGGGAGTCTTATCCAAGGTGAGAGCAAATCCAGTTTCTCAGTACCGCCCGAGATTTATGTCTCTGCCCACAGAGTCGGAGCCGAGAACCGATGCCGCCATCTTTCTGGGATCGAGGCGGGAGGTAAAAGCTAGGGAAACGCTGTTTCTGATGGTAGACAGAGGTTTCTCATCCCACTTCTGGAGTCCTGCTGTTTTCCCCTACCTGTGAGCAATTTTGTATCTCATGGCAGGTGTCCCAGACGGTAATCTGTGCCGGAGGTGTGGCGGAGCTTAGAAATGAGCAGCCATCATAGTCGTGTGCCTGGCCATGTACCCCTGAATCAGTGTTGCCAGATTTTGAGACCCATCCCAAGCCCAAAGCCGCTCAAATATAAGCCCAAATCCAGCCCAACGCAGACCAGTTTCAGCCCAAAAACCAGCCCAAAGTAGCAAGTCTCAAATGATGCAGAAATAGTCATCAGAAACAATTTTAAAGACAAATATACGTTCTATTCAATATACAGATAGTGGGAGGGAGTTAACTGGGCACCTGCCTTAATGCTACTCATTTTTAAGACCAGTCCTCACTGACTCATGTGAAACAGGTACTGCTCAGATTACAATAGTAGTAAACAAAGATTAAGAAGGGCAGAAATAGTGTTATATGTGGAATTTATTGCTCCTCTAAATTGTATTTTAATAAAGTCTGTAGAACTCAGTGTCTTCATTATTCATTACATTACACAATAAAAATATACATTGAAAAATGGTCACTCACTTCTCGTGATGAGCAGCAATTTTGTAAATCTTCTGGTTGTTGGAGTTCAGGTGGGGCAGCTTTTGGGTGGACATCGCTTTCAGCTAGCAAGTGCGCATCAGTCCTCTGACACACCTGCTCACATTAAAGCCCTTAGTAGGAGCCAGTTGGGTTTCTTCAATTTCAAGACAGCAAGCAAAGTAAATAGGCACATCCTATGCCGCCATAAGCTCGTTTCAAGGGATGCGGTGTGATGAGCAGCAATTTTGTAAATCTTCTGGTTGTTGGATTTCAGGTGTGGCAGCTTTTGGCTTGACGTTGCTTTCAGCTAGTAATTGCGCATCAGTCCTCTGACACACCTGCTCACATTAAAGCCCTTAGTAGGAGCCAGTTGGGTTTCTTCCATTTCAAGACAGCAAGCAAAGCAAATAGGCACATGGTATGCCTCCAGACGCTCGTTTCAAGGGGTGAGGCAAGTCCCTGTAAACATGGCCAGCACAGGGAAACTACGAATCGTTCATTAAATCACTTGTTTGCATTTCGGGTTTGGCAGCTTTTGGCTGGACACATCATAGACCTCAGCAGGAGCCACTTAGGTTTCTTGCAGTAGAAGACAGTAAGCAAGGTGAATAGGCACATGGTAGGCCTCCAGACGCTCGTTTCAAGGGGTGAGGCAAGTGCCTGTAAACATGGCCAGCACAGGGAAACTACGAATCGTTCATTAAATCACTTGTTTGCATTTTGGGTGTGGCAGCTTTTGGCTGGACACATCATAGACCTCAGCAGGAGCCACTTAGGTTTCTTGCAGTAGAAGACAGTAAGCAAGGTGAATAGGCACATTGTATGCCTCCAGACGCTCGTTTCAAGGGGTGAGGCAAGTCCCTGTAAACATGGCCAGCACAGGGAAACTATGAATCGTTCATTAAATCACTTGTTTGCATTTCGGGTTTGGCAGCTTTTGGCTGGACACATCATAGACTTCAGCAGGAGCCACTTAGGTTTCTTGCAGTAGAAGATAGTAAGCAAGGTGAATAGGCACATGGTATGCCTCCAGACGCTTGTTTCAAGGGGTGAGGCAAGTCCCTGTAAACATGGCCAGCACAGGGAAACTACGAATCGTTCATTAAATCACTTGTTTGCATTTCGGGTTTGGCAGCTTTTGGCTGGACACATCATAGACCTCAGCAGGAGCCACTTAGGTTTCTTGCAGTAGAAGACAGTAAGCAAGGTGAATAGGCACATGGTATGCCTCCAGACGCTCGTTTCAAGGGGTGAGGCAAGTCCCTGTAAACATGGCCAGCACAGGGAAACTACGAATCGTTCATTAAATCACTTGTTTGCATTTCGGGTTTGGCAGCTTTTGGCTGGACACATCATAGACCTCAGCAGGAGCCACTTAGGTTTCTTGCAGTAGAAGACAGTAAGCAAGGTGAATAGGTACATGGTATGCCTCCAGTCGCTCGTTTCAAGGGGTGAGGCAAGTCCCTGTAAACATGGCCAGCACAGGGAAACTACGAATCGTTCATTAAATCACTTGTTTGCATTTCGGGTTTGGCAGCTTTTGGCTGGACACATCATAGACCTCAGCAGGAGCCACTTAGGTTTCTTGCAGTATGTAACGAGGAGTTCCACGGGACGGACCGGAAGTGGGATGTGAACGTGCCGAGTTCATCCCCACCGGAAGAGGTCAGCGGTCTAGTTGCAGACCAAGCCTTGCGGGAGGAGCCGGTGACGAATGCGGAACTACATCCCACAAAAGGATCGAGAGGGAGAGAGGAGGTGTGCGGCAGCATCGGAGACGGAGAGCAGACGGAGAGTGCCGAGCGGAGAAGGGGAACAGAGGAAGACGGCGGAGGTGCGGAGGAGCCAGCCAAGCAGGAACCAAAGAGCATATCATACACCGCTACCATACCCGGCAGGCTAGAGGAGGGAGAAGACGCCCCGGGTCCCGACGCCGCGGCCCTGGAGACGGGCCGTGGCCAACGGCGAGTACCTTTGGGGGATCTTTCTGGTGGGGGTGGTGGGGTGGTCTGGGGAGGTAGGGCACACGGGTGTCCCCTGATAACATACCCGACACCCACCTAACCCTTATCACACGTGTCCATGGTGACGGTAGCACAACCCTAAGTAGCAAGAGCAGGAACTGACCCCAGTTTGTTTGTTTCCTTTCCTGGCCCTACCCACCGGCTACGTGAGGGAGAAACCTGAAAGACCTGCCCACGACGGACCAGGAAACCGAGGATCCTCCACCCCGGACTGATAGAGCTTTCCTATGCATCCTATTTCTTGCAAGAAGCAATAAAAGCATACAAAAGACCCCGATCCCATCGTCCTGTGTTTCCCTTATACCATCCGGCAGCATAGACGGCCACAAAGTGGTGTCAGAAGTGGGATATCTGACCAAGGTGTCGAACCATGACACAACCCGCGTCACTCGAAGGCATCATCAACCAGCTAGCAGAAGGGCAAAGACACCTACAGCTGGTACTGGAACAGCAGGTCCAAGCCGCCACACATGACCGGGAAGCACTACAAGGCGCCTTGAGGGATCAAGCCGCCCTGCTTACCACGAACCAGCAGGTCCAGGATACGGCCATATTGCGACTTACGGATGCCATAGTAAGCACCAGAGTGCGCCCCAACGTTCCTGGGTCGGTTCTCCAGAAATTCCAGGAGGGGGAGGACCCCGATTATTTCTTCATCAATTTCGAGAGGGTTGCCACTACAGCTGCATGGCCCCAAGAAAGGTGGAGCCAGTACATCGCCCTCTCTTGTCTGGAGAACTACAAGCAGCCTATCAGGCAGCCAACCCGGCTGGTACAACCACCTACGAGGAGGTGAAACGGACTATACTCGAACGCCTGGGCTGTGACCAAGAGTACTATAGAACCAAATTTAGAAGAGAAAAATGGGTCGCTGGTGACAATCCGCGTGCCCTGTACTACAGGACCAGAGATCTGGGACATCGCTGGTTGACACCCCAGGTGTCCACGATGGAAGAAGTAACAGAGAAAGTGATCATGGAACAGTATCTGGACGCTCTACCAGCGACTACCCGTTCCTGGGTGAAACAACACCCTAACTTGAACTCTACCACAGCAGTAGAGCTAGCGTGTGCTTTTCACAGATCACCTGAGTTTAAGGCGGGTATATCACGGACCCCTTATGTGTCTCCCAGAAATACACCCAGACCGGAAACAAAAACCCAGACGACTCCCCGCACCCTTTTCAAACCCTTCCAGCCCACCCCGGGCCCCAGCGGACAGGGACCGCAATGTTATCACTGTAGTGAATGGGGCCACATAGCCCGACACTGTCCTCACCGGGCCCCTACAACCGAGCCTATGGAGGTGGGTTACTCAAGGGGGCGGATAATGATGACCGGAAAAAGCTCCCCACAATACAGGAAGGATGTACTATTGAACGGAAATAAACAAAAGGATCTCCTGGATACCGGGTGCCATGTAACCGTAGTAGACCGAGCCCTGATAACCCCTCCACAGATAAAAGAGAACGAACGTGTACGCGTCACCTGTGTACATGGAGACACCAAAACCTATCCCGTAGCTGAAGTCCTTCTGGAGGTATCTAATGATCCACAAGTACGTAGGGTAGGTGTCATACCCTCCCTGCCGGAAGCGGTAATCATAGGCACTGACCACCCCAGGTTCGAGCAATATCTAGACGAAACGACAAGGGGAGACATGGCTTGGTTATGTGAGGCCCCCTATAATGACAGTGACCTGGACGGAACGGTAGGGAAAGACAGGAAGAGCAAGAACGAAAGAAGAAGAGAGAAGAAGCGATACCAACAGACAACCTGCCATGCTTTTCCTCTCTCCAACACAGGTCCCATCGAACCAGCCCCGGTTAGCTTCCGGTCAGCCCAGAGGGACGACAACACACTCATCCATGCCTGGGAACACGTACGAGAGCCAGAGCCCGATCAGGTAGGGCCCTATTTTTGTATAAAAAGAGGCCTACTGTATAGAGAGGTGAAAGGGGGGACACCCTAAGACACAGTTGCTAGTGCCCCTTTCTTTCCGTACACACGTGTTACACCTAGCCCACAACCAAACGGGGGGCGGTCATTATGGGAAGGAGAACACGCTAAAATACCTACTAGATAGATTCTACTGGCCAGGGGTGTACGGGGATGTAGCGAAGCATTGCGCGTCCTGTGTGAGGTGCCAATATACAAACCCCGAAGGGATAAAAAAGGCCCCATTATGTTCCTTGCCCATCATCGATGTTCCATTTAAAAGGGTCGGTATGGATCTGGTGGGTCCACTTCCTCCCTCGGCCAGAGGACATAAGTATATTCTGGTCATTGTGGACTATGCGAGTAGATACCCGGAGGCGTTTCCCTTATGTAAGATGACCACCCCTACCATAGTCAGGGCCATGGTATCCTTGTTCTCCCGGGTGGGATTTCCAGCGGAGGTTCTTACAGATCAAGGAACCCCTTTCATGTCCCGCGTAATGGCCCAAGTTTGTGACATTTTGGGTGTTCGCCAGATCCGTACTTCAGTCTACCATCCCCAAACCGATGGCCTTGTGGAGCGTTAAAATAAAACCATCAAACAAATGCTACGCAAGGTCATCTCCGAAACAGGGAGGGATTGGGACCAGAAGCTGCCCCTGATCCTCTTTGCCATAAGAACGCATGAGCAAGGATCAACCGGCTTTTCCCCGTTCGAAATACTATTTGGGAGAAAACCCCGAACCCTCCTAGACATGGCAGCGGAACAATGGGAAAGTGAGGAGGAGGAGGGACAACCGCTGACTAAGTACGCAGCCGATTTGAAGTCAGCAGTCGCCAGGATTTGGGGTCTAGTACATGAGAACATGGAAAAAGCTCAACACTCCCAAAAACTGTATTACGATCGGAACAGCCAGTTGAGAGAGTTCAGACAAGGAGATAAGGTACTCTTTTACTCCCGTCCTCAGACACAAAGCTGTTGACGACATGGCAAGGACCCTATATCATTGAGAAAAAGGTAACACCTGTTACCTACAGTGTACTGCAACCACAGCGGCCTGGGGGAAAACAGATATATCACGTAAACCTGTTAAAGAAATGGAATGACCCGATAGTACCTGATGAAACAGGAGGGTCAGTGCTACACGTGAGCACCGAAAGACCCCTTGAGATCTCAACCATAGACATCCCGGGCTCCCCAAATGAGAAACCCCCAACAGGAGGCATTTTATCCCCAGAACAACAGCCCCAACTACAAGCTATGCTAGAGTACTTTCCCGGTCTTTTTTCCTCCACACTAGGGCTGACCTCGATGGTTCAACACAACATTGTACCCTTGGCTCCAACCGTTATAAAACAGAGACCATATCGCATCCCGGCAGCCCGTAGGGAGGCCGTAGAGAAGGAGGCAACGGCTATGTTACACTCACACATCATAGAACCATCTACAAGCAATTGGTGTTCCCCAATCGTTATAGTACCAAAACCGGACGGTAGTCTTCGTTTTTGTATCGACTTCCGTCAGGTAAACAACATCACAAAATTCGATTCATATCCGATGCCACGGATTGATGAATTAATCGAGCGGTTGGGAAACGCCAAATACATGTCAACCCTGGACCTCACTAAAGGTTATTGGCAGATACCCCTAACGCCTCAAGCCAGAGAAAAACCGCCTTTGCAACTCCCTCTGGGCTTTATCATTTCAAGGTACTCCCTTTCGGCCTCCATGGGGCACCAGCGACTTTCCAGAGATTAATGGATGGTTTATTGAAACCCCATACTGAATACGCTGCCGCCTATTTAGACGACATAGTCGTATTCAGCCCGAGCTGGACAGAACATCTACAACTTCTGGCTGCTGTGTTTACGGCCATCCAAGCCGCCGGTCTCACGATAAACCCAAAGAAATCCCTACTAGTCACTGACTCCATACAGTATCTCGGTTATACGATCCAGAGGGGCTCATCAAACCTCAAATGAGCAAAATCGAGGCCATCAAAACACTCCCTACTCCCAAAACCAAACGTGACATACGCTCCTTCTTGGGGTTCATCGGCTATTACAGACGGTTTATCCCTAATTTCTCTTCCTCAGCCAGTCCCCTAACCGACCTCCTGACCAAAACCCACCCATCCCGCATAACTGTCTGGAGTGTCTCCCATGAGAAGAGTTTCCAGGACCTAAGGGATGCCATTTGCACAGCACCAGTGTTGCATTGTCCTGAGTTCCACAAACCGTTTGTTTTACGAACCGATGCCTCGGGACTAGGTCTGGGTGCCGTGCTATATCAGCCTGACTCACATGGTGATCTCAAACCCCTTTTGTACATTAGTCGGAAGCTTTTTTCCCGGGAGGTGTCCTACTCGACTATCGAAAAGGAGTGTTTGGCCATCAAATGGGCGATTGAGGCTCTTCAGTACTATCTGTTAGGACGTCCATTCACCGTGTTAACTGATCACGCCCCGCTCACCTGGCTGGTGAAAACAAAGACTCCAACCCACGTGTACTAAGATGGTTTTTGGCTTTACAACCCTTCTCGTTTCAGACCATGCATGTCCCAGGTACCCGACAGATTTGTGCCGACTACTTGTCCAGGAACCCCTCCACTGAATGGCCCCAACGTCCATTCCTGAGGGGGGAGATGTGTAACGAGGAGTTCCACGGGACGGACCGGAAGTGGGATGTGAACGTGCCGAGTTCATCCCCACCGGAAGAGGTCAGCGGTCTAGTTGCAGACCAAGCCTTGCGGGAGGAGCCGGTGACGAATGCGGAACTACATCCCACAAAAGGATCGAGAGGGAGAGAGGAGGTGTGCGGCAGCATCGGAGACGGAGAGCAGACGGAGAGTGCAGAGCGGAGAAGGGGAACAGAGGAAGACGGCGGAGGTGCGGAGGAGCCAACCAAGCAGGAACCAAAGAGCATATCATACACCGCTACCATACCCGGCAGGCTAGAGGAGGGAGAAGACGCCCGGGTCCCGACGCCGCGGCCCTGGAGACGGGCCGTGGCCAAAGGCGAGTACCTTTGGGGGATCTTTCTGGTGGGGGTGGTGGGGCGGTCAGGGGAGGTAGGGCACACGGGTGTCCCCTGATAACATACCCGACACCCACCAAACCCTTATCACACGTGTCCATGGTGACGGTAGCACAACCCTAAGTAGCAAGAGCAGGAACTGACCCCAGTTTGTTTGTTTCCTTTCCTGGCCCTACCCACCGGCTACGTGAGGGAGAAACCTGAAAGACCTGCCCACGACGGACCAGGAAACAGAGGATCCTCCACCCCGGACTGATAGAGCTTTCCTATGCATCCTATTTCTTGCAAGAAGCAATAAAAGCATACAAAAGACCCCGATCCCATCGTCCTGTGTTTCCCTTATACCATCCGTCAGCATAGACGGCCACACAGTAGAAGACAGTAAGCAAGGTGAATAGGCACATGGTATGCCTCCAGACGCTCATTTCAAGGGGTGAGGCAAGTCCCTGTAAACATGGCCAGCACAGGGAAACTACGAATCGTTCATTAAATCACTTGTTTGCATTTCGGGTTTGGCAGCTTTTGGCTGGACACATCATAGACCTCAGCAGGAGCCACTTAGGTTTCTTGCAGTAGAATACAGTAAGCAAGGTGAATAGGCACATGGTATGCCTCCAGACGCTCGTTTCAAGGGGTGAGGCAAGTCCCTGTAAACATGGCCAGCAGAGGGAAACTATCAATTGTTCATTAAATCACTTGTTTGCATTTCGGGGTTGGCAGCTTTTGACTGGACACATCATAGACCTCAGCAGGAGCCACTTAGGTTTCTTGCAGTAGAAGACAGTAAGCAAGGTGAATAGGCACATGGTATGCCTCCAGACGCTCGTTTCAAGGGGTGAGGCAAGTCCCTGTAAACATGGCCAGCACAGGGAAACTACGAATCGTTCATTAAATCACTTGTTTGCATTTCGGGTTTGGCAGCTTTTGGCTGGACACATAATAGACCTCAGCAGGAGCCACTTAGGTTTCTTGCAGTAGAAGACAGTAAGCAAGGTGAATAGGCACATGGTATGCCTCCAGACGCTCGTTTCAAGGGGTGAGGCAAGTCCCTGTAAACATGGCCAGCACAGGGAAACTACGAATCGTTCATTAAATCACTTGTTTGCATTTCAGGCAGCTTTTGGCTTTTATTTCAATCAATAACGAAAATGGTGATGTTCCAATATCTTTCCGCAATTCCTCTTTGAAATATGGGCCCAACACAGAATTAATTAGTGCTGTACATTTGGTGCGGTGTATTCGGAATGCAGGGAATTCATCTTTCAAAATTTCCCCATACCCATCTATATTATTAATGGATGTACAACAAGCAGTTTGTATGGCAAACCTGATATCTCTTCTTTTCTGGTCATTAGATATGGAAGGGATAGGCTGTACAAAGGATGCCACAGATGTGCTCGCTGCATTACAGCGTCAGCGGTGTTTAGTGGTTGCTGCATGTTGCTTCAAATCATTATAATGGGCATGCAGTTCTATAGGGCAGTAATTGCACGCTGCCTTGGTATTATCTTATTTTATTGGGCAATCCATCCTTTGAATTAAAAAACCACTACCACTGCTATTTATGTTTTGAACTCACTTGCCCCTGTTGCACTGTTTAAACTGCAACTGTTAGGCTGCTGGGAGAAGCTGCATAATGATGCACTGTGTGTTGATTAGAGGGCGCAGGACTACCTGAAAGTGTAAGAGACAATCATCTCTATCTGTACTGGCAAAACTGTGGTAATCCTAGAGCTAATACATGACAATGGCACCTGCTCCATCAAAGTAGGGGGGAAATAGGCGTGGCTCATCTTGATAAATTGCATGGAGCAATCTTGATGCATAACAGTGTTTCACACATGATGCTGTGCAAGGCGAAATTAATTTCAGGGGCATGCCTCCGTCCAATGTGAGATACAACTCCTTATAGTCAGCCTGGCGTTTTGGTGAGTGCAAAAACCAGTTGTAAGTTTCTCTGATCATAAATTGTATATTTCTAGGAATGCTCTTTATTGCTTTCTTAGCAAAGATGTCAAGGGAGCGGGAAAAGCAGCGCACAAGTTGCAAGGAAGCTTACTTATCTTGCAACAAGGTGAATGTTGAGTGGTGCTTCCCACACATGAAGCTTGCCCATCTTACATTTCTAATCTCAAGGTTACAAGTTTCAAGCAAGTTTAGGACTGCATTTGCTATATGTCTTCGGAACAGGCCTGATCTAATTCTACCACGGCAAGGAAAGCGCTTACAAATTTGTTAAGCTTTTTGTTGAAATATTTAATGCAAAAGCACTGGAGTTTTTTAACTTCAATGTGGGTTGCTGGAAGTAGGAGAATGTGGAGAATGGTGCTCTTCTAGGGTTGGCACCAGCAGGAGTGGCACGCAGTGCTCGGGGGTACACAGTGGCAAGAGTAGGTGTAAGAAAGTGTTTTTCTGGTCCTGTCAGTGGCAGGCAGGCAGTGTGCCGCCTTCTGCAGTTAATAAGCAGGTCTGACAAACTGTTTTTCTACCTCTGGCAATACACATGAGCTGCATGCAGCTCCGGGGTGGTGGCGTTGACTCTTGCAAGTTTAATCATACATACTGCTGTTAAATTTTGCAAACAATATCGGGGGTGGAACAAATGAATAGGACTTTATTGCAATGCGTTTCAGCCCAAACTTAATATACAGAATATTTGAAAGGAGTTTTAGGCCCATTCTGTTCCTTCTATCATTTGTTAACAGTGTCATCTGGGGAAAAAACTCGTTCAACATGAGCATTGGATATCGGGAGAGTCAACATCTTTATAGCACCCATTGCAAGCTCGTGAAAACAATGGTTGCCAGCAGCATCGGTGTAGTTATACACTTCCATCCAGAAGGATTCTATGTTTGAAGTGTTAAGAAATGAGCATGAGGATACAGTTCTCCATTGTGACTCCAGGACCTCCAATGGATAAGTGAAAAGGGCTTCTGGCAAGTCAGTTACAGGTGGTTTGGGATCGGCAAGTACTTTTTGGGGACTCAAAGCTTCTAACTTTCTAAGCATGCTGAGAGACTCGGGAAGACGAGCTTGATATTCACACACCAATACTTTCATGAACTCCAGGCACCTTGTCACAATGCCATCCTTTGACACAGAGGAGAGTTTACTTTCTTCCAGCTTGTTACGGAAAGTGAGTCCAAGATCTGCATCATCCTGTGAAAGATAAATGGCAGAACTTTGTAAATCTAGGCTCTGCAACTGCTCTTGATGATTACATGTGAAAACACTTGGTTTTAGTATCCTTTTCAGTGTGGACAAGTACAGAGTATATAGATCACGGAAGATGTGAAGTGCATCCCCAGATTCTAGCTGAAAGATTTTGTTAACTACCTTTATTTCTTGGAGCAATGGCTTTAAGTAAGTGAGGTAAAGTAGATTTATCTCATCGTGATACATTTCTTGGAGCATCCGTGCTGCATAGCAGTGTTCGACATAGGATGCTGTGCAAAAGTGTAATTTTAAAGCATCATATTGTTCTAGTATACGCTCTACACAATCTGCTATCACTAGCCACCGTGTTTCGCAAGGCAAAATTAATTTCAGGGGAATGCCTCCGTCCAATGTGAGGTACAACTCCTTATAGTCAGCCTGGCGTTTTGGTGAGTGCGAAAACCAGGTGTAAGTTTCTCGGATCATAAATTCTATATTGCTAGGAATGCTCCTTATTGCTTTCTTAGCAATGATGTCAAGGGAGTGGCAAATACAGCGCACAAGTTGCAAGGATGGTTGCTTATCTCGCAATAAGGTGAATGTTGAGTGGTGCTTCCCACACATGACGCTTGCCCCATCTGTGCCTATGCCAATTAAATTTGTTATCTCAAGGTTACAAGCTTCAAGCAAGTTTACGACTGCATTTGCTATATCTTCGGCACAAGCCTGATCTAATTCTACCATGGCAAGGAAGGTGCTTACAAATTTGTGAAGCTTTTGCTGAAATATTTAATGCAAATGCACAGTAGTTTTTCACTTCAATGTCAGTTGATTCATCTATCAATAAAGAAAATGGCGATGTTCCAATATCTTTCGCAATTCCTCTTTGAAATATGGGCCCAACACAGAATTAATTAGTGCTGTACATTTGGTGCGGTTTCATTCGGAATGCAGGGAATTCATCTTTCAAGATTTCACCATACCCATCTATATTATTAATGGATGTACAACAAGCAGTTTGTATGGCAAACCTGATTTCTCTTCTTTTCTGGTCGTTAGATATGGAAGGGATAGGCTGCACAAAGGATGCCACAGATGTGCTCGCTGCATTACAGCGTGAGCGGTGTTTCGTGGTTGTTGCATGTTGCTTCAAATCATTATAATGGGCACGGATGTCTACATGGCAGTACTTGCATGCTGCTTTGGTATTATCTGTCCTTACAGGGGCAATCCATCTTTTTAGTTCAGGATCCAACTCCCACTCTTTTCTGTATATTTTTTTATATTGTGACCACTTGCCCATCTTGCAATAATTAAAACTGCCAAGTCAGCTGGGAGCAGAAAAATGATGAACTATTTCAGGATGAGGCTGGACGACTACCTGAAATTGCAAGAGACAAAATTCAATCATTGTCCCTGGCTCACTGCCAATCATGTAAAAAGCAATAACAAAATACTATCTAGAAATGCCGACTTGCAATGGATACTATAGCATACAGGAGCAGCCCGTGCACGTAGGAGGGGCTGGGTGGGGGGGGATTCGACAGACAAGGGAAATTGTTTTATTCAATTTTCCCTCTGGGTCGTCTATCCAATCCCACCCGCACACACCACCACCCTGACCCGCTGCACAGGCCGCTCCTGGAAGCATACCTCTACATTGTGCATGTCCATGGGTGTTATTTCATTATTTTGGGGTACAACACCAGTAAAATCAAAAGGCGACACTAAGGGGCCGATTCCGATGTCGGACGGACTCAGGTCCGTCCGACATCGGTCAGGAGCCGTAACCGACCGACCTGCTGTCGTCGGATACGGCCCTGCAAGTACGATGCGACCGAACCCTGTTCGGTCGCACTCGTATACTACACATTGGGAGCATGCATTCCGAGCGGAATGCATGCTTTCATTGTGGAAAGCAGGGGTGCAGTTCATCCCTGCACCCTGAGGCCGGCACCCCAAGGTGCCTGCCACCGGGTGCAGGGATCAACAGAGGGGCACCATAGGTGCCCCCAGGCTGCCATTCGGCGGCCTCGCACCCATGGGGGCTCTACTGGGGGCCCCCAAAGACAGTTACCGACTGCCTTTTGTGCCGGAAAGACCGGCACGAAAAGGCAGTGAAATACTGCCATCGTACTCCTCGGTCGTGAAGAGGCGGCCGGGGAGTACTGAAGGATTTCCGGACGGCGGACGGGCTCTCCGAGCCCGTCGTAAGCCATCCGGAAATCCGAGTCGGATTCCTTTCCGACCGAGCCCATCGGAATGGCTCGGTCGGAAAGGAATCCGGCCGGCACGTTCCGATTCGGTCGGAAGGGCTCCGACCATCGTTCGGTGCCCTTCCGGCCGAAATCGGAATCGGCCCCTAAGTGTTGTTGGCTGAGCAGGGTCAAGAAATTTTTTAAAGGGCTGACAAATGAGTCTGAGTGGGATTGGTCATGTTTTGAAATAAAGTGTGGGCCAAAGGGTGGTGACTCCCTCTTCTTCAGGGAATGTGAAGAGGTATGCTCTAGCTTTCAATCTGTTTATAATACACAAGGACAGCTTATTGATCACAGCAAAAATGAATACATACTAATGGAATACCCCTCATACTTAAGTTTCGATGTCGGACTCAAGTTTGTGACAAGCAAGCTTTTTCCTTTGCACTACAAGTACTGTTAATCCCAATAAAATGTAATTCCAAACATGCAAAGTTAACATTTGCTACATCATTACCCTACTGTAATCAATAGCCCTATCTAATGCATTGTTATGCACTTTTTATTGAACCGATACAGAAGACAAAATGAATCCTACACCATTTGTTGCCCAAACCACCTTCCTTTAGAACGGTGGTACTCATAGTAGAGGGAGGGAGAGGTAGAGGGAGAGGAAGGGGCAGAGAGGTAGAGGGAGGTATAAGGAGGTAGAGGGAGAGGGAGGTATAGAGGGAGGTATAGAGGGAGGTATAGAGGGAGGTATAGAGGGAGGTATAGAGGGACAGAGGTAGAGGGACAGAGGTAGAGGGACAGAGGTAGAGGGACAGAGGGAAAGGGAGAGGGACGGAGGGAAAGGGAGAGGGACAGAGAGAAAGGGAGAGGGACAGAGGGAAAGGGAGAGGGACAGAGGGAAAGGGAGAGGGACGGAGGGAAAGGGAGAGGGACGGAGGGGGAGGGAGAGGTACAGGAAGAGGTAGAGAGAGGTATAGAGAAGAGGGAGGTAGAGAGAGGTGTAGAGAAGAGGGAGGTAGAGAGGGGTGGGGAGAGAGAGGGGTGGGGAGAGAGAGGGGTGGGGAGAGAGGGGTGGGAGAGAGAGGTGTGGGAGAGAGAGGGGGGAGAGAGAGGTGGGGAGAGAGAGGTGGGGAGAGAGAGGTAGGGGAGAGAGAGGTAGGGAGAGAGAGGTAGGGAGAGAGAGCTAGAGAGAGAGAGAGCTAGAGAGAGAGAGCTAGAGAGAGAGCTAGAGAGAGAGAGCTAGAGAGAGAGCTAGAGAGAGCTAGAGAGAGAGAGCTAGAGAGAGAGAGCTAGAGAGAGAGAGCTAGAGAGAGAGCTAGAGAGAGAGAGCTAGAGAGAGAGCTAGATGTGTGTATGCCGGGTCTGGTGGCTCAGTGGACTAATGCGCAAGTACATGAAACGTAAGAATGTCAGGTGTGTTGGTCTGTCCCAGTATTTACACACAATTTAAATAGCAGTATTTTATTTGTTTTATAGTGCAATGCAGGGTATCAGAGTGCTTTACATGCCACATTGACAATAAATCATGCAACTGTGTAAATCAATGTACAAGATGTGTTGCATGACTCGGTGAAGGTTCAAAGATGTAGCAGTCACATATAGCTCACTGTGCAATAATAAAAGGCTTACTAATTATGAAGTACAAGGAACAAAAAGATCTGTGTTCAAAGCAGTAGTAGCCCACTAACCTAGCTACATTAAAAAAAATCTGTCATCTGCATATTACATGATGTGCTTTACAGGAGACACATTAGCCTTCTACACTACTTTGATTCATATCTGGGACTACACAAAGCAGAGATCATTCCAACAAATACTTTAACCTCCAGAGTTCTCACCAATTATTATTCACTGATATTTACTGGGCACCTCTGCAGATGTGTTAGCCCCATAAAATATTGGAAAACGCAGACTTTGCAAACAATTAAGCATAACAGATGTAGTACCAAGCTTCTCCTTCTTGCCAATTTCTTTATGGCAGGGTTTTAAAAACAATTTTAGTATTATTTGTTGAGCCCCACATTTTGCATTGGAATTGTGCCACTTTTGCAGCACAAGCCTAAAGCACAATTTGTTAAATCTCATAATGTGCTTAATGCACTCATGATATACCTAATAAAAACAAATACGTGGGATGTTATCTGATGTTACTTCGCATAATGTCACTTACTGTGATGCCACACATTGTGACATCATGGGCTGTGACGGCACACGCCATGAGGTCACTTGCATTATGCATACTGACTAACTAGGTTATTCCCCCAACGTGCTAAAACTATAACTTCAATGCCTTCTATTTTCGGAAGGAATAATTTTACCAAAACACAAAACCTGCTTTACAACACAGATGGGGCCAGTAGCCCCCAAAACTACCAACCATTATTTCCAATATAAAAAAATACAATTTATATGATTTGGCAAAATTAACACTCGCGTCCCATGGAAAAAGGCACTACAAACACAGCAACACATGCCTGCCCCTTGCCTTCCCATTTGCCCCATTTGGCAGAGGATAACATGGGGACGGAGTTATGATGACCCTGGGAACGACGCACATTGGTCAGTGGCAGTGCACACACACCCTCTGCTCAATCTACACACGGTAAAAAACGAAGTGTCACTTACTTAGATAAGGTGCAGGGCAGCAGCCGGACAGTCAGTCAACCAAACTGGGCGTCCTCCTGGTCCACTCCTGGCGTCCTCCTAATTACTGAATTTGAAGAAGGCAGCTGCAAGCCAGGCCAGCTGCAACTACTAAAGGAAGGACATGGACGGATTGAAGGCTGGGCCGCGACTTGTGGTGGCACTGGCAGGAGCAGACAGACACTAGTGGTGGGTGCACGTGACGTGCACACAGACATCCCAGGGCAGGCAGGCAGGCAGGCCAGCAGCAGGGCTAGGCCCGTCTCGTCGTGGAGCCAAGGAGGTGGGGGTGAATCCTGCCAGCAGCTATAGCCGACTGGCCTACTAGGCCTGAGTTAGTAGTGACGACTGACGAGAAAATAATTAAGGTGACCTCACCTCACCTCACTGACATGACACTGACTGTGTGCTGAGTGAAGTGAGTCGTCAGTCGAGTCCTCCTGCCAGGGCCTATAGGCCTGTCACTCCCGCCACATTGCCGAGGAGGTGGGGGCCCTCAGGGTGCGCTATTTCCATCCAATTCCTGCTGTACCACTGCCACGAGGCGGGGGCTAGGGCCGGCCGGGCGCTAGGCTAACTAGGCCCGTAGACTAGTCGACGTCGGGTCAGGTCACAGGTGCGTGCTGCCTAGTGCCCCTACTGCCTAATGCGCTGCAAGTAAGTAAAGTAACTAAGGTCTCAGGCCCTCAAGTGACGCCGTGCGGTGCCGCTGGGTCAAATGCGCTGCCTACTGCAAGGTACAAGGTAGGTGGGCCTCAGCCTCAGGCCCTCCTCAAGTGACAGCACCGGCGGCACCGCCCGCCACGCCGGTGACCGTCCGTGTCAGTGACCGTCCCGAGTACCTCCCGACTTCCGAGTAGGACTAGGCACACTGGCAGGTGGCACTGTCCGGCAGCTGAGGCGATGATGAGGTCTGACTTACTGCTCCCCGGCCTCGTCGTCGTTGTCACGCGTCGAGCCGACTCGAGCTGCCGGTGTGAGTCAGTCTAGACAGTGCAGCAGCAGCAGCAGTGCAGTGCAGTGCACCGCGTCTGGCCGGGCCGGGCACCGCGGGACCGCCGCGTCCGCGCGGCTCCGCGCACTGATGCGCAGTGCACTCTCTGACTCTGACTGGTGGTCTGCAGGGCAGGCTGGGTCAGGTGTGATGTTGTGAGTTGTGACCCACACTGGTGGACGGCCCGGCCGCTGGGAGGGAGAGAGAGAGATCACTGGAGACCGGCGGTCGGGCAGCGGCTCGGGCCGCGGGCGAGGCAGGCAGCAGCACAATCACCACACCAAGACAGTCAGGAGCACTGCGTGACACGCGCCGAAGAGGGAGAGTGCGTGTCACAGGGGGCATTTAAAGAACTGCGCGGGGCTGGCCACAATGATCCCCCAGGGCCGTCATTGGTAGCACTTTTGTGCGCTACAAGATTGACGGCCCTGGGGACCCCACAACATCGCCCGAACACTACTAGCAGGGTAGGTGGTGGTATAGACAGGTGCGCTTGCACCAACAACAACAATGTAACACACAATTTCACGTGCACCGTCACGTGTTGCTCAGCTCCACCACAGTTAGTCTCTAGTCTCGGGTCAGGAGGTCAGTCACTCAGGTGGTGGGCGGGGTCATCAATGTTCGCAGGCAGGCCCTGGAATCGGTCCTCCAATAAGTAGCAGTGTGCTAACGCGCGCTGCGCGCTCATTTGCTACTGGACATCACGCCACGGACTCCTCGTGGTTGGCGCCGCCCACAGCCAGTAAATTGCGCACACGGGCCTAAATATAGCCCAAAAAGTAGCCCCCCGCCAGGTATGGGTTTTTCCCGCACAATTGGGCGACATTTTTCCCAATCTGGCAACACTGCCCTGAATCTTTAATCTTTTGACTGTAAATGACAGTTTGAATCATCACCTAATTATTTTAAAGGTTCCCAATTTTTAAAAAGCACAAACGAAATCTTTTAAATTTGTATTTCACTTATTTGTTGACCGCCCCTGCGGTGCCCGTCTGTAAGAGCGGGCCCGCTATGCTTGGGGGTTAGCGGTCTAGTTTCTTTTATCTGCTGCCCTTAAAAGACACCCTGGCGCGACCGCGCAGCCTGTGTGACGTGGTGCTCTGTTGATGAGACGCACGCTCGTTCCCTGAATGCTGCTTTGCACTTATCACTTTTCTAGCGCTGCTAATTATTTTAAAGGTTCCCAATTTTTGAAAAGCACAAACAAAATCTTTTTAATTTGTATTTCACTTATTTGTTGACCGCCCCTGCGGTGCCCGTCTGTAAGAGCGGGCCCGCTATGCTTGGGGGTTAACGGTCTAGTTTCTTTTATCTGCTGCCCTTAAAAGACACCCTGGCGCGACCGCGCAGCCTGTGTGACGTGGTGCTCTGTTGATGAGACGCACGCTCGTTCCCTGAATGATGTTTTGCACTTATCACTTTTCTAGCGCTGCTAATTATTTTAAAGGTTCCCAATTTTTAAAAAGCACAAACGAAATCGTTTTAATTTGTATTTCACTTATTTGTTGACCGACCCTGCGGTGCCCGTCTGTAAGAGCGGGCCGGCTATGCTTGGGGGTTAGCGGTCTAGTTTCTTTTATCTGCTGCCCTTAAAAGACACCCTGGCACGACCGTGCAGCGGGCGCGCCGCTGGCGCGCCGAAGGCAAGCCCGTCGGCGCCCGGAGCCCGCCTAGTGCCAGAACCCCTGCCTGTTTGGCCCCCCATAAGTACTCTAAGAAGCAACTGTTGGAGCTTAGGAGAGGTGAGTGCCCCTCTCATGAAGTTTGCTGCCATTTGGGGAACGCTATGGAGTTTAAGTGTGGGGGTTGTGATTTCGGTTTTAGTACCGAACTGACTAGCTCAGTGACGGGGACTGATGGTACGGAGGTTGAGCCTGGACCCTCCGAGGTCGTTTCCAATGAGACGGTCGCTACCTTAGCGAATTGTGGAAAATCGGGCATATCCTCAGGGCCTTTTCAGGAACACTATTTGCAGTGCATTCTGCTAAACACCCGCTCGCTAGTTAAAAATAAGTACCAGTTTGAATGTCTGCTGCGGGTCTCTAATCCGGACATCGTATTTCTGACTTAAACATGGACTAATCCGGTATCGGATCCAGACTGGCATATTGCTCTTCCAGCAGGTTACTCAGTGATGAGTCAGGATAGGCTAGGGAATAGAGGTGGAGGTATTGCAATAATACATTGCTCCCAGCTGAAGGTTCGGGTTGAAGCCATCACACACCTTCCGGCGGAAGCTATGTTATTTACTTTTAATATTAATAATATCTCCACCTTCCATGGGCTACTGTTATATCGTCCACCCGGACCTAGAGCACCCTTTACTCAGGCGTTACAAACTCTCCTTGAATCCTGTTTAGAGTCTGCCATTTTTACTATTCTGGGTGATTTTAATTTTCACTTAGAACTTAACAACAACAGTGACACCGCGAGGCTACGTGATAACCTGGCTGCCTACGGCCTTACACAAATTGTATCGGATTCGACCCACTCAGCCGGCCATACACTCGATGGCATTTTTACTAACAACCCCGATATTACTTTGGTCAAAATCGCTCCACTACCCTGTACTGACCATAAGGCTGTATACTTTACACTCAAACACATCAACCCCAATAATTCCACCCTAAATAGACCCTCTGTGGTAAAAACCCGACCCTGGCATAAAATAGGGAGAAATGAGCTAAAACAGGTGCTCAACATCAACCCGCCCCTACTGGTCATTGACAACAATGAAGCGGTTTCCCAATTTGAGGATTGGATTAGACAAGCGGTAAATCGGGTAGCTCCGGAAAAAATCTCTAGAACTCGAAGACGTCAGGCGACATCTCCATGGTACGGATCAGGTCTTAAAAGCATTAAATGTAACTGTAGGAGAGCTGAACGATTATGGAGATCCAATTATAGTAAGGAGCACAAACTAGTTTATAACTTAGCTTTGGAGCAATACAAGGAGGCTATTATAAGGGCCAAACAGGACTACTTTACGGCTAAAATTGGGGAGGCCAAAAACTCCTCTAAGCAACTTTTTAAAACAGTCCAAGCTCTATCCAAGCCGCAACAGTCCAATCAGTTTAGGCCTGATCAAGCCTTCTGTAACAAGCTGGCTAGTTTTTTTCAAACAAAAGTCCAAGTTATTTATGATGATCTCCTTCTCTCAGTAACCACTGCAACTGCTTCTACTAAGTCACCAGTGGAGGAGTTTAGCTCTCAGAGCCAACTCACGAGTTTTCTTAGCTTCTCACCAGAGAAGGTGAATCACCTTCTTTTAACTACTAAGTCAGGCCCACCCAATGATCCTTGTCCCCCTGCGATTTTACATTTAGTTTCAGATACAATCAGCACCTACTTAACTCCCCTCCTTAATAAAGTAGTTGACTCAGGGAGCTTCCCATGTGCCTGGAAAAAAGCTTGTATCAGGCCGATCCTAAAATAACCTGCCCTGGACCCGACTGAGGTTAAGAACTACCGACCAATCTCTTGTTTGCCATTAGCTGCCAAAATTTTAGAAAAATCAATGAATATGGAACTGACTCAATTCCTTGAATCTAACAATTTGCTAGATCCTAGTCAGCATGGCTTTCGATCATGCCACTCTACTGAGTCGGCGTTGATAATGGCTACAGAAGGGATTCGCAGTCAGGTTGACAGGAGGGGCCGGGCCATCCTCATCCTCCTAGACCTATCGGCAGCATTTGACACCGTGAATCACACGGTGTTAGTGCAGCGGCTGAAGGTTCTGGGGATCGGGGGTATGGCCCTGGCCCTCCTCACCAGAGGCGGGTGAGTGTCCCTGTCCAACAGCCAAGGTTCGGAATTTAGGAATCATCTTGGACAATGAATTAAATTTCGCAGGCCAGATAAACGCCTCTCGTCTTCCTGTTTTTTCTTGCTAAAAATCCTACGAAAGATTTTCCTCTTTATCCCTCAAGAACTCAGGAGAACGGTGGTGGTGGCTCTTATTCTATCCAGAATTTACTACTGTAACGCACTTTTTGTGGGCATTGACAAAGATCAGTTGTCCAAATTACAGTCTCTACAAAATGCAGCTGCTCGTCTGCTTTTAAATATCCCCAAAGGTCATTCTACCTCAGCTGGAATTAGAGCATTACATTGGCTCCCCATTCAGCAACGAGTGGAGTTTAAGGCCCTTTGTCAGGTCCATAAGGCACTTTATGGTGGCGGAGCTGCTGACATCCAAAAATTGTTCCCAAGGTATGTGCCTATGAGGAACCTAAGATCAACTAATGTGGTTCTTGTTCAAACTCCCAAATTTTGCAGAGCTAGATGGGGTGGCAGGAGCTTTTCCTATCGTGCATCCACGCTATGGAATAAGATGCCAACTGTCATGAGGCTGCAACCTAACTTGCAGCTTTTTCGGAAATCACTTAAATCCTGGCTGTTTCCCTGCTAAATTAGCTACATCAACCTGCAGTGCACCACTGTCTCACCGCTTTCAGCGCCAAGACGCCACGGCATTCGAGCGCTTTATAAATTTAATTTTCATTTAATTTCATTTAATTTCATTTTACCTGTGGAACTAAAATAAATATGTTTAGAGGCACTTTCATGCTCTAAATCGGGCAAAAAAATAGCTTCAGCTTCTTAGTAGGAGGAAAGGTTTATAAAAAAGCCAATTTTGGTCACTGTTAGGCCTTATAAAGTGACTATTCAACATGAGGCATGATACAATTGATATTTTGAATCTTTCTTTGTACATTCCCAAAAATCAATTTTATCATGTAAATCAATGACCCCAGACCTTAGGAACTTTCCCAAATGATCAGTAATGGTGATTTTTTTGAATATTTATACTTTTGACTGTAAATGACTGTTGGAAGTGAATCATCGCTTTTGGAACTAAAATAGGTGTGTTTAGAGTCATTTTCATGCTCATAATCGGGATAAATACAAGCTTCTGAGTAGGAGAAAAGTCTATAAAAATGGCAATTTTGGTCATTGTGAGGCATTTAAAAGTGGTTATTCATCATGAGGCATGATGTAATTGACATTATGAATCTTTTTTTGCACATTCCATAAAATCAATTTTCTGAAGAAAATCGATGACCCTGGACCTTAGGATCTTTCTCCAAATGGTCAGTAATGGTAATTTTTTTAATGTTTAATCTTTTGACTGTAAATCACTTTTGGATGTGAATCATCACTTGTGGAACTAAAATAAGTGTGATTAGAAACATTTTCATGCTCGTAATCACGCAAAATACACGCTTCTGAGTAGGAGGAAAAGTCTATAGAAATTGCAATTTTGGTCCCTGTGAGGCCTCAAAAAGTGGTTAATTAACATGAGGCACAATAAAATTGAAATTTTGACAAATTTTTGTACATTCCAAAAAAATCGATTTTCTGATCAACATCGATGACCCCAGACCTTAGGAACTTTCTCCAAATGGTCAGTAATGGTGATTTTTTGAATGTGTAATCTTTTGACTGTAAGTGACTGTTGGATGTGAATTATCTCTTTTGGAACTAAAATAAGTGTTTTTAGAGTCCTTTTCATGCTCGAAATCAGGCTAAATACTAGCTTCTAAGTAGGAGGAATGTTCTGTAAATTTGGCAATTTTGTTCACTGTCAGGCCTTAAAAATTGGTTATTCAACATGAGGCATGATGCAATTGACATTCTGAATCATTTTCTGATGAAAATCGATGACCCCTGTTCTTAGGAGCTTTCTTCAAATGGTCAGTAACGGTGATTTTTTGAATGTTCAATATTTTGACTGTAAATTACTGTCGGATGTGAATCATCAGTTTTGGAACTAAAATCTGTTTAGAATCATTTTCATGCCAAAAATTGGGCAAAATACAAGCTACTGAGTAGAAGGAAAAGTCTATAAAAATGGCAATTTTTTTGTCATGTAAGGCTTTAAAAAGAGGTTATTCAGAATGAGGCATGATCCAATTGACATTTTGAATAATTTTTTGTACATCCCAAAAAATCCATTTTCTGATGAAAATCGACCTTAGGAACTTTCTCCAAATGGTCAGTATTGGTGATTTTTTAAATGTTTAATCTTTTGACTGTAAATGACTGTTGTATGTGAACTATCACTTTTGGATCTAAAACAAGTGTGTTTAGAGTCATTTTCATGCTCAAAATCGGGCAAAATACCAGCTTCTGAGTAGGAGGATAAGTCTAAAAAAAATGTCAATTTTGGTCACTGTGAGGACTTCAAAATTTGATATTCAACAAAAAACGTGATACAATTGACATTTTGAATAATTTTTTGTACTTTCCAAGAAATCCATTTTCTGATGTAAATCGATGACCCCGGACCTCAAGAACTTTCTCCAAATGGTCAGTAATGGTGATTTTGTGAATGTTTAATCTTTTGACTATAAATGACTGTTAGATGTGAATTTTCACTTTTGGAACACAAAAAAGGGCCTGATTATGATGTCGGTCGGAAAGGCTCCGCATGGCATTCGGATTTTCCTAAACCGTGTTGGAACCTATGTTTCCGACCGAGAGGAAACATTTCTGACCGACCGATTACGATGGAAAGGTAACAGTTCGGTCATTTCGAATCAGTTCCGACCGGCATTCGGAAACTCTGAGTCGGTCGAAGCCAAATCGTACAACTCTACGGACCGCGTTTCCGACCGACGTATTACGATGTCGGATTCGGACAGCTTTTCTGACTCAGACTGTCCGACACGAAAAGGCTGTTGGAAACTGACTTTGGGGACACCTAGCAGGCCCCACTTCATCCTGAGGCCTCCGGTTTGGGGTCGAGGGGGTAACCGAGGGACCCCCTTGTAAAACCATGCACAGTGTGGCAGGCACTATGGGGTGTCTGCCACAGGGTGCAAAGTTTTTCACAACCCCCCCTTTTTTCAATGGGAGCCTGTGTTGTTGGTCGGAACACAGGCTCTAATTGAAGTCAATGGGAGACTTTCTGAACGGTGTTCGGAGGCATCATAATCGGTCGTCGGAACCTCCGACCACGAGTCGGTCAGAACCAAATCCGACAAGGAGTTGGGAGGTTTAGTTTCCAACCGACATCGATCAGGTCCTAAGTGTGTTCGAGGCTTTTTCATGCTCGATATCGAGCAAAATACTAGTTTCGTAGTAGGAGGCAAAGTCTATAGAAATTTCAATTTTGGTCAGAGTGAGGCCTTAAAAAGTGGTTATTCAACATGAGACAAGATACAATTGAAATTTTGAATCATTCTTAGTACATTCCAAAATATCCATTTTCTGATGAAAATCGATGACCCCGGGTAATAGGAACTTTCTCCAAATGGTCAGTAATGGTGATTTTTTGACTGTTTAATCTTTTGACTCTAAATGACTGTTGGATTAGAATCGTGACGTAAGTGTGTTTAAAGTCATTTTTATCCTCGAAATCAGGCAAATTACAAGCTTCTGAGTGGAAGGAAAAGTTTATAAAAACGGATATTTTCAGTCACTGTGAGGCCTTATAAAGTGGTTATTCACCATGAGGAGGTATACAATTGACATTTTGAATAATTTTTTGTACATTCCAAAAAATCAATTTTCTAATGTAAATCAATAGGAGATTTTTCCAAATGGTCAGTAATAGTGATTTTTAAAAGTTTAATCTTTGGACTGTAAATGACTCTTGGATGTGAATCATCACTTGTGGAACTAAAATAAGTGTATTTTGAGTTGTTTTCATGCTCGAAATCGGGGTAAATACAAGCTTCGGAGTAGGAGGAATATTCTATAAAAATGTCACTTTTGTTCACTGTGAGGCCTTAAAAAGTGGTTATTGAACATGAGTCATGATATAATTGACATTTTGAATTCATTTTTTGTAGATTCCCAAAAATCAATTTTCTGATTAAAATCGATGACCCTGGACCTTAGGAACTTTTTTCAAATGGTCAGTAATGGTGATTTTTAAAAATGTTTAATCTTGTGAATGTAAATGACTTGGATGTGAATCATCACTTGTGGAACTAAAATAAGAGTGTTTACAGTAGTTTTCATGCTCGGAATCGGGCTAAATGCAAGCTACTGAGTAGGTAGGAATTTTCTATAAAAATGGCAATTTTGTTCACTGTGAGGCCTTAAAAAGTGGTTATTCAACAGGAGGCGTGATACAATTGACATTTTGAATAATTTTTTGTACATTCCACAAAATCCATTTTCTGATGAAAATCGATGACCCTGGACCTTAGGAACTTTCTTCAAATGGTCAGTAATGGTGAGTTTTTGAATGTTTAATATTTTGAAAGAAAATGACTTAGGGGCCGATTACGATGTTGATCGGAAGGGCATCCGAGAGCCTTTCGGAGTCGGACCTTCCGACCGACTCGTACTCTGATACGGTTTTCCCGGCAGACGCATTATGATGCCCAAAACCCATTGCTTACCGACCAACTCGGTTACTCCGAATCCGACTGGATATACCGATCGAGAAGCCTTTGGAAACGCCGAATGGAGCCTCTTCCAAGTCCGAATCCGACCGCCCTATTACGATGCGTACTTCTGACGTGCCGAATCGGTCGGACCAACCACCGCGTCAGAGCGGTTGGAAGGGAAGTATTTCAGCTCCGAATCTCATAACAGCACGATTCCTGCGACCGAGACTGTGCAGCTATGCATTCCATCGCGCATGTCATCCCTCTACTGTACATCTACTATGAATATTACAACCTCAACCGACTCGGTCATCGCAGTCGGTAATGTTAGACACCTACCCCTACAGAATAACAAAACTACCCCGCGAAAGACAACACAGTAGAAACCAGGGGTGCAACTAGAGCCAAATTGGGGGGCAATACTCCCAGCAATGTTGAGCCAAATTGTGGGGTTAGTGGGGCCAATACTCCCAGCAATGTAGAGCCAAATTGGGGAGGTGGGGGCTAATACTTCCAGCAATGTATAGCCAAATGGGGGGGGGTTGGGGGCTAATACTTCCAGTAATGTAGAGCCAAATTGGGGGAGTGGGGAGCTAATACTCCCAGCAATGTAGAGCCAAATTTCGGGGGGGTTAATACACCCAGCAATGTGTCTTTGAATAATGTAACTGGTGCTCATGCAAAGTGCCTCAATACCTCCGGGTGGAGTAGAAGCTGCAGAAAACTGCAAAAAAACAAAACCTAAGGTTACTTGGCAGCAAAAGTATTTGGCAACTTGAAGGAATGGGCAGAGTGGAGATGCTGGTGCTCTAGGGACTGTTGAAAAACCAGCAAAGCCTCATCATCTAGTAAATGGTCCCTTAAAAACCTGTGAAATACTTGGGTGCTGCTGCGATAAGATGGCAGACCAGCCACCCACAGCAGCTCAAGAACTGTGTGTGTGTGTGTGGGGAAGCTGTTTCAGCCTGGGCTGACACACATGACTGGGGGCGGCTGAAGTCCATTAAGCCCTACAGGCGTTGCGTTCTACTAGAAAGTGTTCTGTACAGGTTCGGATTGGGAAGGCGGGCAATCAGGCATTGGTCAATGGGCCGGTGCCCCAGGTCACCTGTGGGCTGTTTTTTGGGGCCTCTGTAAACCACCCCAATTGACTGACTTACTTCCCCAGTCCCCACCAGGCCACAGCAATGTGGTGCCAGTATCTTGTCCACTCCCCAGCTATGCTGTAAATTGAGGCTGGGGGCCAGCCTTTGGGGCATACTCACCTTGGCGCCCTGCCTCGCGTGCCCTGCCAGAAGCAGTGTTATCTCCCCCACCGTCCCATCACTTTTAGGTCATGGCAGGTGCAGGGAGGTTGCGTTATATGTAGGGACCTCGCAAGGAGGCAAGTTTCATTTGGCCATTCTAACCTACCCCCCACCCCCTTGATCAGCAGCAGTGTGCTTTTTGAAACCTCCCTTGCCAGGTAAATGTCCTGAGGCTACAATGAAAGGGATGATCATGGAATGTGGGCCAATTACTTTTAGAGTGCCCGAGCATCATTGTGATCCCAATCCGACCCTGGATCCGTAGCATGTTGTGTATGTCAAATGAGGGAATGTCATCATCAGATAGGTACAGTCAGACCACTAAATACTAGGAGAAACACACATTTGACGTAGGAACAAGAATGCCCATAGCCACATATATGTATGTATCACAAAGTGAATGCATGAGTTCACCACAACACACAATGAAACATCGCAGGGCAATAGAACTCCATTGTCCTCACAAAAGTATGTCCACAGAGACATATTCACTGGCACCATGCCCGCACCTACACGCATCTTTTACACAGGCCAAATCCTAATATCTGAAACACATACAAAGACCACTACATATCACGTCATAGGAAGTCACATTGCAGGAAGTGACATCATTTATCCTAATTACCTTGCCATTTCCCAAACACCATAGAAGAAGTACATGGTTTACTATATATAGCTGTCAAAGAAAATACAACATGTATAAATCACACAATAAAATGAAGTCAAAATCAATAGCTGATCTACCAAGTAGCAAGCCAATACATCCACCCAGTCAGATGGATAACCTAGGCCTAGCTTATTTACTATCTCACACCTCACTTTACCGGATGCACAAATTGTTGACATATAAATACATGTTTACAAACAACAAATTGACTACTACAGTATTACCTGGACCTCTACTCCCCCATCAGACCAATCACACAGTCCCACATCCTGTGCCCTGATGAGTACAGCAGTGTCAGAACAGGTCATCATAGGGAGACACAACAAGAATGGGATGTTGGATGTGTCAGGAATAACAACATGCGAAGGACCCAGCACAGATCCAGAGCAGGACACAGATGAATCCCTTACATACAATCACTACCATGCACACAAGTCTGATAGCACGCTCACCGCACTCAAATACATAGGGACACAACTATCTTGGGGCACACTATGCTTTGCCAGGCCAGGTTGACACGCCCCTGGAGGAACCGTGCCATTTACCCACCACTGTTCACTCAGGCCAGCCAGCAGGGCATGGGATAGGATACCTACCTGTACAGTCAGGACAGGGCATCAAAATGTCCCACTTGGAGTCACAACACTCAAAAAATGGATAAAGTGATAACCGTCCACACGGAGCAGCCCTCAAATCTGCAGGTACACAAAGGATGGTTCATCATCCAAAAACTTGGATGAAGGAAGACACACATCTCCAAACTAAGACAATTTATCACATACAAAAGACAGACACAGGTAAATGCGTTTGCTGCATATTGTACAATGAATGTCCCTGCACACAAGTCACAAGACATCTCCACATCAAAACCAAAACCTCACTATCATCTCATATCATGTCCTGGACTCAATTTAGGATGTATAGTAAATCATCTTTATTAATCAGGAAATGCAGATCTGGTCAGATGGGCAGAACAAACATTCACCAAGGAATCAAGCATACCACAACAGGAGCATATGGAATTAAATCAAACAACATGATAAACATAACAAGATAGAACAGCACAGAGGGATCATGTGCATTTAGAAGGTCAGCAACACACATACCTCACAGGCCACACATGGGGGGGTGAGACTGGGCCTCTAAGACAATAGCAATTGACAGCAGTTGACATTGTAGCATATGTGTACTCCAAAAGACACCCCTACATGTGAACAAAGGAGGAAATGTCAAGCAGACAGTGTGCCTCACATGACAGATAAGCTACCTCATCTAGCCATGTCCGGAACGCCTCTCATGGGGCTATTGGCGTGTCTATGACCCTCACCCTACAAAGTCCTACACCCATCCAGTGGCTCTTCATGTATCAAATTGACCCATAGCTTAGCTAATGCAATCCTCTGTTGTCACACAACCCACTCTCTGCTCTGTGCAGTAGCCTCATCCCTACACCATTAGCAAGTCGCTACTCACAAGTGTTGCTGTCTTGGGACTGCAGTGTCCTAACAATGCATGAAAATGGCTTCGTGTGTGATTAGCATTTACAAATCCATCCTTCATTGGATAACTTAAAAAACATCATTACCAGGAATATCCCTCTCTCCGTCCACTCCAGTGCAAGGAGGTTGAACCAACCCCTCACTGGTCCAAATACATCTGTAACACAGCAACACAGGTTTGCAGCATGCAGCCATGTCCCGAAAATATGTATCAATTACAAAATAGGTGCATTACATTGTGTGCACAGATGGCAGGACACAAACTTACGTGGTTGGATAGCTGAGGTGAGACACGCCCTGTGCCACATGTCAAATTTAATGGAATGGAGTTTGGCATCATGACATACTGTACATTGGTAGTGCATAGTCTATTCGCACTCCTCGCCTGTGGAGGACTCATAATATATCTGTGTCTCATAGCTAGCGAGCAGGTGACAGGGGTCATTCTTCATGTTTCCAAATACATCAATAAAAAGGATCACCAGTCTCCAAACTCCACCCATGACATGAAGGCTATCGGTTAGAGGCCTATGCGCTGAATCAGTGTTTATCACTCTCCACACGTATCCCATCACAGCCTTCAGTGTGCCATGTGCCAAGAAATGGACCCCTGCAATGTCAGGACCTTCCTGCAACTCGACAAAGGTAATGTGCTCCCGGACCCTGAGTAGGTCCCCCACTGAGCTCAATCCTGTGTCTCTCCATGCTGTCAGTCCCCAACAATTCTTCTATGGAAATGAGCCAAGACGTGCAGAATAAGAGACGGAGAGTACAGGATCATGTCCCTCAGTAGCCACATGCCTAATACCCCAAATACACACTTTCAACAGGCTGTCAGCTCCACAGGGGAGCTATGCTTCAGGGAGCAACATTGATCCCGCAATATCATGTGCCCTGCATTTTGAGAACATGCTCACTTTGTACAACTGCCTACCAAACAAACTTAACTCTGGCCATTGCAGTGGTCCTGCCACATAACATTCCTTTCAAAATGCACAGCCTTGACAGCCATTGCTTTGGCAGATGCCGCCTACACTGAGCCACACTTATCATGACACTATTGCAGATCAACACTCGCAGCATGGTGTCAAACTCCCTGTAGTTGGCACCAGGCACATCCACTGCTAGGTGATGGCAAAAACACAAGATGCAGGGGAGCATTATCTCCTCAGGAAGTGAAACACAGCCATGCCCTGTAACTGGAAGATTGATCATAAAAACCATCTGTGGACGTAATGAGGACGTGGCCCTGCTAAGATTCACACAATGAGATACTTTGCATCATCACGGTTACAGATACATAAGTACCAAAAAACATCAAGGTCACGCATCACACTCTCCTCATCTGCCCTCAGCTCTTGTGGAGGATAATCCACACAGAGGTCAAAAACTCAGTACTTAGGCCAGTTAACCCACAAACTCGATACACCCTGCAAATCTGATTGTCTCACACAAATATCTGGAATAACCCTGCAGATAGACTGAATATAGAGCAGGATGTCGTCTGCATCAATGGATACTACATGTACCTCATCGCCCAGTGGAACTCAACATGATTAACACCCCTGAAAAAGTTGCTGAGCTACCGGCTACATTGTCAGGGCGAAGAGAAGTAGGGAAAGGGGACAGCCCCAACGAGTATTTTATGCTTTTACCAATTCTAGCACCAAGCAGGCTACGTAGGGACACCTCACATGGACCAGCTACAGCACACTATTTTCCATAAGAATGTTAAGCATTGTGGATCTCTCAGGGATAGAATCCTTTTGGACATCATGCACTAGATGCCGTTGGTGTACCAGCAGGTGAGGCGCCACTACTATACTAAGGATTAACAGGTCCTGGCAAGCAGGGTCAAAGGAGTGTGTGGCCATAGGCTCAGCTAGGTCACTGTTGTGTTTTAACAATCCACACTGCAGAAATTGCCACATGGATTGTTGGTGTCTCCAATCACTCAAGGTGGCCCAAGAGAGATACGGTCACCTGTGTTCATGTACAAGCTCATAGGTATCATTGAGACTGGGCGGGAGGCTGTCCAACGCATGAGTGGTCAACGTGGCAGTGCGCAGAATCACTCTGAGTATCTCTTGTACCAGCCAATTAGGTGTTGATCGCTGCACGCGTGGCCAGATCAAGTTTAGGTAGATTCAATCCAGTCATGAATCAGGAAACGTCTACCTTGCGTTCAGAATAGGGGGGAATGTATGGGCCACAACAATACACTGTGAACGATTCAAGGATGGTTGCTTGACTAGTGTGCATCTGGGGCAGGTGATCCATAATCGGCAACATCTGCTGGGTTGTTGTTAAGCAACAGAGGAGGCAGGGCAGGAGTTGACTTGACTTATCTCACTCTGTGTGCATCTCAGCTTGTCATAGTGCAAAGTAAAAGCAATCCAGTTGCTCAATCAGATGGTTGAAGTGTGTTTGAGCATCTGTCAGCATGGCCAACATCACATCCTGCAACTGAACTGCAGTCAATTGATGACATAGTGATGCCTCTGTGTACAGCAAAGCCCTGAGGATATTGGCCCAGAAAACACACAAGTCCCCAGACCCAGCCACTAAGTACTGATTTCAGTGCTTCCCACTCCGACAACCTAGAAGTTGTTGTGTCCAGTCGTCAGTGAAATATTTGGAGACGAAATTCCTCAGGAATGAGAAAAAGCATGGGCCAACAACAATGTAGGATACAGTCCATGTGTGAACTGGGGGCGCTGCACACAACACCTAATCTGTATGTGTATAGGGTCATCTTCTGAGAATGTTATACACAGCAATTCAGCATCTAGCTCCTCAAGCTGTAGTGTGTGCTGCTAACAAATAATTCCATTCTGAATGTGCAGATTGTGTACTGCAGAGTATTAGGAGTACTCATGAGTCTCAGGACGTAGGATCCACTGACAGTGTTGGAGTGACCAGTGCGCAGCACATTGTGTAAGCTAAGCTGCCATCACTGGAGAGGATGCTGGGTGGGGCTGTGGGGGGGCTTAACCTGTGGCTCTCGGACACAATTGATATAGCCATCCTCAAGCCAGGGTATATGGGTACACCTTGTGAGAGTGAAGTTTATGTGCAGAATGAAGCTTGCTTTGTCCACATTTGGTAATGAAACACTGCACTCTAATATTTGAAAACCTCAAGGAGAGCCTCTACAAAGACATATTGCCCTCAGGCTCTGTGGCATTTTTCAATGTGGTAAATGGGACCTCGTATGGATGCACACAAGGGCTACCCTTGCCAAACCAGACTAGAGGATGAAAACATATTGACAAAGCAAACACTTATGGAACTGGGTGTAATGTTCCAGTGTCACATGTGTGTTTTATTACAGTGCAATGTTTTTTCATCAGCGCAACCAGAGATATCATCACAATGGGTCAATTTCCCTTGATGTCCCCATACCTCTGACATTCAAAGTCAGAATGCCATTAGTACCCATGTGTGTGTAGTCTACTTCGAAGTGTGGGGATGCGTTTCTGGAGTAGTCTGACCCCAGGTGGCCCAACAATACATCCTTAACTTTTCACTTGGGGGGCCATAGCCCTCTAAGGAATGGACTGCCATCCAATGTTTCTGCATTATGACAGTTCAATATAAGCAATCAACACCTCCATCCCAGGGCAGTTTCCAAGGGGAAGAATGATCAATCAGTGACAACATCTACCTACAAAGGGAAATTTGCCACTGATTCCTACACACAACTTAGACAAGGCAAGTCTAAGTGGAGGCAAATTGTCCTGTGAGGACAATAGGTTTTACATATGCCAGTGTACTCAAAGCGGCCATTCCACCAATCAGTTATGAACATTCAGTGGCAGACAGCAAGCTGCAGCAAACACATACTACATCCTCACATTTCATCTGGCAACTGTTTTTGCCTACTTACATCCACATAATCTACACATATGTACATGCCAACATTACCTCTTGGCCTGCATAATCTCTACTTGTGCAGATATGACCCCTCTCACATCCACCTCAAAGTACATGCTCATCTCTCAGAACTATCATACATACACAAGCACGTCAAAATCCCCCTCTGGTGCAGCTATCCGGAAAAGCATGCCTGCCCCACAAACTCCAGCCTTGTACTCGAACTCTTCCAAGCAGAATCTCACAATCTCATACTGGTGCTGCCCTTCTTACATCCACACCTACATTCACAGCACCACTCTTCATCACTATGTATACAACACCACTCATATACATGAAATGTACACAATGTACTGTACTCCTCACCACCTCAGCAGAAGTTAAACGCAACCTGTCAAATGGACAACTCTGATCACCAGTTTCACCCTCAGTAATGTCTTGGACTGCACTCCTAACACAATGTGCAGCATCACAGCCAACTCTGACATGCACACTTAACACATCACCACGTTTCTCAACAAGACACTTACATTGCTCAATGAATATGTCCTCAGTCATTCGAATCTCACCATTCACCCACTCTACTCTGCTTAAGTTCTACAGATAGTCATTTAAAAAACAAATGCATCCACAGACTCAAACACAACAAGCATCAACTGGACAACACCTCACATTTCACCATACAGCACCCTAAATTACACAACTGATGTATACCCTTGACATACACTTTTCCACTTTGTTACAAAAGACAAGTTTAAGCTTGTCTCACTGTGACCCTACAACATCCACATCTCAGTCCATGCTCCATACCTCCATTGACTTCAGCACATTAACAACTATCCTTACTCAATGGCACTGCCCTGTCACAGTCATCTCTCAGGGTAGTGCCACAGACTACAGCTCTCATCTCCTGCCAGACTCTAACCTTGACTATCTGGTTCTACCTCTATCACATCTACCTATTCCTAGCATACCTTGCACAGGATTTAACCAGTCTTACAAGGTCACACACTCTGATTCACACTCCCGCATTTCAAACCAATAGCTTTGGAAAAATGTGGATACTTCACATTTCCTACATAAGAACTGCCTCTCAACTTAACTCCTACCTTAAACTCTCTGAAAAAACTCTCAATTTGTCCTGCCCCCATTACGTATGACTCTCCACTCCATTTCCAAAATGGAAACATAAGTCTCTCACCCCTACCCTTGTTTAAGCTAGCTTAGCCCATGCAACATTAACCTTGCAAAACACATCTGCAGCTAGGCCTCACATTAAAAAATCCACCTACTCCCCTGTGTGGCAATTAAGAGCATGGGTGTGACACTGGCTCCTGTAGCATCTGCACAGCAGACAGACCCACAACACTTCTGTGCACTCACAGTCCACTCGGCTTCCCACATGTAGCACAGGGCAACACAATAGACATAACAGCACTACCAGTTCAGCTCTGTATGACCCGGAACAGCATCAAACATAGCTCAAAAGGACTCCATTGTCATTCATGCACAAATGAAAACCTACACACAAATGATATGCTCAACTACAAATGATGTGTGTTTGAAAATTTAAAATCCAAGCTTGGACAGAAAAAACAATTGTCAGTTGAAGATTGTGCAACATACATAATCAAAACCATTCACAAATCTTCACAATTGGCACTCACCCCTGTTGAGCAGTGCTCAAATTGCTGTGATTACATTATGCATGTCAGACTTCAGTTGTGGGGGTGTAACATAGGATTTACCGAAGTCCATCAAGGCAGGGGCAGGTTGCTGTCACATCCATAGCACTCACAAATGATGTGGCCACATGCCGTAATGATGACAATGCATTGTGTATGCTGTGTGTGGAGTGACCACAAGTCAAATGTGGCATGAAAGTCAAGGCAGTTTCAAAAATACAACATTCCAGTCCATGAATGAAAGGTGTGTTTGTGCCAAACACATTGACATCCCAGCACATTCCTAAGTGTCCCAGGTGAGGGGTGTTTTGGGTCGATTCTGCATCACACTGTTGCACTATGGATGCTAACCCAAGGGAGGGGTCTGCCCACCTGTAGCTCGTAACAGTGACTGCACACTAAAGGCAGTGCTCTGTTGCTGGGCTCTGTAGTCAGTAGCATTTGTGAGGCTCTGGGCAGCTGACCACGGGCAGTGTCAGCCCGGACTGGCACACAGCATTCACCCTGAACTAAATCCACTCCACACCACTCCTGTTACCAACAACTGAGGTTCAGACTGCTTGCATGAACTGAGCCAAGAAGTAGATTGTTGCGGTGCAGTGTCATGCTGAATAGGTTTACCTTTAGCTGTGTCACCTCAGGGGGCTAGAAGGGGCTTTGGATTACCAAGCACAGACAAATGTTGTTCACGCAGAATGTACTAACAGGACTTGACATAGCCTATCATTACCAACAGGTCAATTTGATGTGCAAAATAAATACCCTTTGAAATGAGTAGAGTTTGCCTAAATGTCTGAAACATAAATGGCACACAAAGACCAGGCAGCACCCAGCATTGTCCCTAAATAAGTAGCTGAAATATCTTGGACACAACAAGCACAATCCACTCCACACAGTCTTGTGACAACTCATAATCCATATGTAGCAAGTTCACATGTGTGTCACCTAACTGATATTAGTATCACAGCCTTTGGCACATACAAACTGTCTGCCATCTTAGGGACAATGTTCGGTGTGTCATATCCCATCTCTGAATCCAATGCCTGAAACAACAACATTTAGAACTTGTGCACATATGTGAAGTGCACTGGCAAGTTGCTCAGTTGGGTTGAAAAGCTAGACACATACTCATGACACATATCCCTATGACGACACACACAAACCAACTCTTGACAAACCAGGATACACAGTAGGTTTCATTGAATCAACAACATAAAGCTTATCACAATGTAAGAAACCAGTTGAACAAACAACCAAACCAAAAGCCTGAATTAACACGCATTTTGTCTTGGTTACAGTCAGCTTGTCCCACATCCTCTCTGACCATGGAGACACACTCAAATGCACTTACACATACTCATTGTAAAGCTTTGCCAACATATTGCAAGTAACATCAGCCTGGGATAGACAATACATTCCCATCCTGCTGCATACCATAGTCGGGTCTGTTGCTTCATTTTCTGGGTGTATAAGCAAAAGCACTGCTATGTGTACACCAATACAGAATCAAATTGAATATCACATGAGCATGATGTTGCCTATGTCCACTTCCCAGAATTGCGAAATGCACAGACTCTCACACCATAACTGTGGCATAAGGCCCGAATGAGCTGTACATTACAACGCCAGCTACTGTACAACTTTTCAATCACAGCATGTCATCCCTATAATTCCAATTGTGTGACAAACATTCATGTACCATAGACGCTGTGTACACATTCAACTAACACATACAACAACTGTGTCCCTGTAAAGACAGTAAAACACTGTAACTTACTGAGACATGTCCTGGCCATACACACCATCCACATGATGTACCCAAACAAAAGCAGGATGGAATAACTGACATTCAAATTTAAAGGCACTGGTCAATAAAGACCACAGACACCTTGCCTAACAGGAATATCTGCAGAAAGTGGAGTCCTTGGAGGCAACAGGGTCGGAACACTGTCAGAATAATGCTTACCTTACACTCAACATAGGCACAGGAAATGTGTCAGATGAGTATACAGCCTTGATGGGTATTGGCCTACAGTGGCATGCCACCTGTGGCAAGGTTGTCATTGCCATTAGTCTACCAGATCTATAGAAGACACAGACATGGGTCCACCACTATCAAGTCACATGAAAGTTTTTTACCATTACTTTGTCTACCTGGGTGTGTCCATAGTCACTACCATTTAGTCAAACTCCATAAGTATCCAGGTGTATTGCTGAGACAGTGGTCTTCCTGCACATTACAAACATATGCAGCATGCCTCTCCTAAACTGTTGCACTTTGAGACACTTGCACTATGTTGACATCTGAAAGCATGACCTATGTGCAATTGTGATTTAAAAATGAAAAGGTTTGTGACTTCATGTCACACTCTTAGCCAAAACTGATGTGGAAGATGACACCCACCAAATGTAGACACGAAAATCTTGACTACATACTGTCCATATGCTCATACTCCATGGACCATATGCAATCCATGCCATACTAACATCACTATATACTTACACTACTAATTGTACATGATTTACAGGTAAATAAAAAACAATTTGAGTGACACAGAAATCTGAAATCAAAAATGTAAATATGCTTTATTCTGCATGAAAAGGAAGATAAATAAATAGCAAAAGGCCAATGGTCAGTCCAACAAGGTACATAGGGTTTATGGGCCCAAAACATCATGCCCATCTACTCTTGCCTGCACAATTTCTGCTAGGGTCACCTCCCTGGGAGGGACATCTATGGGGCATGCCAGGCACCAAAGGGACAACACTAGGGAGGACTGGGTTGGGTTTGGGGAGGGATGGGATCAGGAGGGGGGTGGGTCCACTGCAGTGGTTGGGTCGGATTGAGGGGGCGGTGGGTCCACTGCAGTGGTTGGGTCAGATTGAGGGGGCGTTGGGTCCACTGCAGTGGTAGGCTCAGATTGAGGGGGGCAGCTGTAGTGGGAGGGCTTGCTGGAGGGGGGATGAGCTGGGCTTGACTAGTTTGGGAATTTTATAATCTCAAATGGTGTGAACAGGAATAGGGAGGGGCAGTGACTTTTTGGGATGTTTCTTTTGGGTCCGGAGATACTGGGCTGGGGAAGTATGGGTAACTGGAGGGGTTTGGATTTATGAACCTGGGAGGGGGTTCTGGGGAGGGGGTGATTTGGGGCTGATGTAGATGGCTGTGGTGGTGGATTTCCTCTTCTTGGGAGGGGGTTGGTAGGTTTGGGTAGGGAACAGTTTTAGGGGAATGAGGTGGAGTGCCTAGGCTGAGGGGGGAACAGGAGAGGCAAGGGTAGGGGTTGTGGAGGCAGAGGGTTCTGAGGTCTGGGGAGTGTCTGTGGATGCATGTGTGTTGTCTGGTGGTATGTCTGTGGGGGTGGGTGTGCTGTCTGTCTTGGGAGTGTGCATGCATGTGCGTTTGTCCTTGTGTATGTGTGTTTGTGTGCTGCGTGTGGCTGTTGAGGTGGATGCATGCATACATTTGTGTGTGCTTAGGTCAGGGAGGGTAGTTTGTTAGAGGGTGATTTTTAGGGTGCACTACACCACCTTAATTTGAGCAGGGGGGCTCTATCTAAAATAAGGAAATACACGTGTGAGATGCAGGAACTGAGTCAGAGTGGCACCATTTATTCCAAGAAACAAATTCAAACAATAAATGTCAAGAAACACATAATTATTCAATAATAAAGCTATACAGTCTTAGCAAAGACCAAGTGTCAGGGACATATTTGAAACGAAGAGAAAAACCATACAATCTAGTAAGTTCTAAAATCATGGCAACGCAAAGGAAAGTGAGAGAGAGAGGAATAATGAATTTCAAAATACAATAAGCATTACAGCCTCAGCCAAAAATGCTAGAGAAGATGGCTAAGGGGGCACACACATGCGTCATGACCCAAGGGTTCACTTGTGCGAGGTAGTCCGTCGAATGGACTGAAGAGCAGATCTTTTATACTCATTTAATGAGGAACTATTGACCGCAGACCTTTGGCCACTTCCTGGAAATATTAGGAACACAGAAGTGACACTACATTACAAAAGTTTACCAAAAGGTCACTTGATGTTTGACCGTAAATCATAATGAAATTGAACCTTTATCGAAAATTATTTGCGTCACTTCTCAGAAACTTTTTATAAGAAAGCAGAAGAATACAAAAGGTGGAAAGTCCCAGTTGGCCCACTCCTACTCTTGGCCAATTTTGTTCTCCTAAATGACAGACGCATCCTGTTATTGCTACATCTTGATGTCCAAAAAGATGTGCACGAAGAGGTCATAGGAGGGATACATCTGAGTATACAGGAGGGCATGGGGCCTACTGCCTCTTAGACGCTCAATGCAGTGTGGACAATTTTAACACAACCCTGTCTGTGGGCTGGCAGGGACAATTGAGACTCTTATGCTTCAGATGTGGACAGAATGGGCCTGGGGCACTATATGGTGAAACTAGACCCTGCTTCATTCCCTCCTCTTGTTCATTCTTGAACAGAATTCTTACAGCATTCCTTGCAGGCCCTCCTTCTAGTTGGTGTATCCCAGGGGTGTCATTCACATTGGAACATTGGCACATTTGGAACATTGGCTCGCCTGCGTCTTCCTTAACTCTATATACTCTCCTTCAGGTATGTCAATGAGGGATGTATATGGTGTCTGTGAAGGCGATGGTGGATCCATATTTAAATCCTATCTCAGTTAGCATCTACTAGTGGTCAGTTGGGGGCTATTGACCTGGCACTGGGTAATGGTAGCAGGCTGCATTTAGTGTAGTCCTATTGTTGTGACTTCTACTACTTCTATAAGTGCTAAGTTATCCCCATTCCCTGTTCTATCCTTTTTCCTATATATAGAGGCTTTCTGAATGTTCCCTATTCCTACATAATTCATACCTACTAATTTACTATCAGTATTTTTAGCAAAATGACAGAACAACTACACGGTACAACAGAGGAGCAACAGCACACCGAAAACCGGTAACAAAACATTTTTAGAATGGCAGACAGCCATGAAGGTATCCAGTCAAAGTTCAACCAATAAGTGGCTGTGTCTGCTATGGCACCTCCTCCAGCAATCATTTTCTTTTCTTTGTTGATCAAGTCCTTGATGGCCTTGCTTATGGAGCCATTTTCTTCATCGTTGGCAATGTGCAGCACAGACTCTCTATCCGAAGGCATACCCTCCTCTTGGTCTTTTGAAGATAGCTGGACCCTGTTCAATAGGCGGAACTCCTGATGTGCCTTTTTGAATGCTGTCCACCCATAGTACTCAGCATACCGCCAATGTCGGTGGAGCAATGTAACAGACCAGAGATGGGCATGGATGTGTGAGATATTGGCTGCTGGAACGATCAGGGAGACTTTGTGCATTGTTCTAGTGAGCACAGGCTACTCCTTTGAGGAGGCTGTTGGAGATAGAGACCTTCTCCGCAGGCCCAGTAGAAATCCATTAGGCTGGAGGTGCCATATTGCATGTCCAAATTACAGAATTACAGAGTTGCATCCAACAGGTACCGTGCCATTTCCTAGAAAACAGAGAAGAGGTGACTTTAATTTGTAATCTTTTCATAATTTTGGACATTTTCTCCCCACCCCAAGTAGACTTCCAGTCTATCCCATCTTCATAATCTTAGTCTATCCAAGGAGGCCCTAAGGATGCTGCTCTGCACACCACGTAGCCGGGATCATTCCACTTGTCATGGACATAAATTTGTGCAAATAAGCATAAAGCAGTTCTATTTTGGCATGGGCAATGTAGGGTGTCGGGCGAAGAGCCATTACAGTCTGATAGTGATCCTGTTATCATAAACCCATTGTTCCTACCAAAAGCTACACTAAAGTCGACATCAGGAACTCCTATCATAAACATCTTTGTTACCTTCCCCTCTATTCTGCAATTGTCTGGTCCCATACTGTTCTATTTAGCAACACTTCAGAGATGTTGGCCTCAATAATCTGAACTTGCCCCTGTATTCTGTAGAGGAACAGGTGTAGGAGATATTCTACAGTGTGTGGTGGTATTTCCCTTAGGAAAGTCAGTCTATCTGCGCCTACTGCATGGGGAATGTATGAGCCACATAACTTTATTTATTATTTTCCTGTCTCCCTATTGTGGCCATCTCACTGTACCACATGTTGTCGTGAAGGGAGTCATGAGCAGCATGCTGTCTAACTGCTTGGGCAGTATTTACATTATTGCATTATTGCATTATTACTTCCAACAGGGGAAGGGGATGAGGACACAGGGTGAGCATAAGTATTTGGTGTGCTGACGGTACTGGCAGAGGATGTTGAACCTTTTGCATTCCTACGGGGGCCATTTTCAGTACATGTGCTAGCAGGCAGATTGGGAGGTGACATGGGGTGCCCAGTGGTATTGGCAACTTCAACATTTTGAGGAATACAAGCCTTTCTATTAATACAATGAGATATAACAGCGAACTAATTAAACAGTCCTAGTGCCACTCCCACCATAATGTAAAATATTATAATACAAATACATAACTTCGCATAGGACACTTCTGTGTGGCGGCGGCTGAGTCCATAGACCACCAAACGATCATCGTCTTCTTCTTCTGGGACAGTCCTCTAGTTCGTCGTTCAGTGTTGAGGGGGTGCAGGATCGACCCTGAAGTCTGTTCCGTTAATCCTTTCCTCTTGGCAATGTGGACAGTTGTTGGTGAAGAGTCTATGATTTTAAATTGTCCTTCAAATTTTGGATCACCGTCTGACATTTTTCTGGACAAAAATCTTTGTTCCAGGACGGATAAGTGGGAGCTCATGTTCGATGGGGCCCTTCTCCTTCCACTTGGATATCTAGGTAGAAAGGAACTTCGCAGCGCTTGGTAATGCACACAGATACTCGTACATTTCAGTTTTCACAAATTCAGAAGAACTTTCAGTATCAGTTTTTGGTCTGGTGGAGGGAACTGACATATTTATTGATCGGCCAGTGACAAGCTGATGGGGTGTTAAGTGGTGATCAGAACTTGGAATATTTCTGAGTGAAAACAGGGTGATCCATAGGCAATAAACTATTTTTGTTTTTTCTTATTTATTTATTTTTTCTTTCTTTCCCTCAATTTTGGCACTTATCTTGCTTATTTTATTGTTAAGCAGTCTGTTCAGGCATTGCTGAAATTTGTTGCTGCTTTAATATCACAGTGGACACATGGTCCAGCTTTGATCCAAACTTGTGGGAAACTTGTTGTAGGGCCTGTGGTATGATATGTTTTCCTGTTGCAGCCTGCCTATAGATAAAATCTAGGGGATCTAGTTGTACTCCCCTCTTATTTTTTATTTCTAACCAGACATGAGGTGGTGGAAACATGAATATTGAGCATATGTATGCAAACATCCCGAAAACAGGAAACCTAGTACACTTCTTAGGGACGTAGGAAAAACCCAAAAATAATAATGTTGCAAAACCTCGAAACATCAATTAACTCCGAAAGAGAAAGAAGAACCAAAACATTGTACTATAATTGTTCCCAGGAGATAGGAACATCTTAACAATCTCCATCCCAGTAACACAATTGGGAAATAAAAACTCATAGTGGTCGAACTGCAAAATATATGCAACTACCTCTAAAGTCTGCAACTGCAGTTTAAAAGGCATTTTTAAATTTACACACATTTTATTCGGACAATTTTGCAATACTGAGCATCGCTACTTAATGCATACTGTCCTTTAACATTGAAATATACTTTATATCAGCACGTTTTATTTATTCATTTGTATTTCCTAGCACTGGGTCGTCTGTGGAGGAAGTTGGTGTGGTGGCTACCTGTGGTAATCTATTCCTACGGATCTCTGGTCTCTGTACCAAAGTGGACCCTAAAACCGAATTCTAGAGAGGTCTAATTCATATACTTAAAATGAAGGAAGTCTGTGAGCAAAGCCCTGATGTGCTGCGCCATTATGCTCAATTCTTTTATTCACGAACCAAGCCCACACCGAACCCAGCACAATTCTTTTAATTGATGCCAGGCAAAGAGGTGGTCGGTCAGTAGTGTTTCTTTAGTACAGTGGTCATAGGGGTGCGAAGCATATATATATATATATATATATATATATATATATATATATATATATATATAGATAGTATATATATATATATATATATATATATATATATATATATATATATATATATATATATATATAGATAGATATATACATAGCCAGTTACTAAACTGCATAACGTGAAACCTGAAACCCTGTATTTAATCTCGGCTTCCCCATTTTACCAAATTGTGTGATCCTAGACATTTTATTTGTCTTGTTCACCGTGGCATATCTGCCACGGTGGGAAAGAGAATCAGCCTCTCCGAATTCATTCTTTAAAACTATTCCCTGAAACAACAATAATATTTCTCAACGCACTTGACATAATCTGTTGTACGGGACAGGAAACTTATACACTAAACCTATTTTTTTTTCCTCAATACTGTTAATTCATTTACACAGCTCTTCGTGTTCTGCCAACTGTATACATATATATATTTATTTTCAATTTTCCTATTCCGTTTGTAACACAGGAAATCTATTGCATTATGTCTTTCTTGCCTGGCTCAATGCCCAGAATCTGTGGCCAGCCAGGAGCGTTAATATAACGGCAGCCCAAGAAAAAAAAATTAAGATAATCTTATAACCCTTCAACACCTCGTAATCTAAAAAAAACACGTGTTGTGTTCCAGTGTACGTTATGCTAAATAGAGCCTATTTTAACATAACATGTGTCTTTTGTAAAGCGCATGTTCACTCAGAAGGGTATTTTGGCGCTAAATAGCAGATCTTTATTGTTCCCCAACTCAATGGTACTCATTTTATCCACCTCAGAATGATGAAGGGCTGAACAGACCCCACATCTATCCACCTCAGAATGATGAAAGGCTGAGTAGACCTGGTAGCATTTGAACCTGTGACCATGAAGTCAAACACAGGTCCCCACAGACCCAACTGAGGTGCGTTATGTGTCATGCATGTTGTGTAATACGCCGTATTTTCTAGTCTTTTTCTCCTAAGGGACTAAAATAATGTATTGGACCTATATTTTGATCCAAGACGAAAATTGGGTGTAGTTAGTGTGCATTCCATTCCATCAATTTGTCTCCCCTCTTCTCTCCCTAGTTCTGTGCACATGAAATCGAGAGAGAAGGACAGTCTTATTTTGCTAATTCCTTTCTTCTGTCTAATGATCAACATCTACTCCGATATTTACGTTGTCTTAGTCCAGTGTCACTAACTTCCTTGTTCATGAGCCACATTTTCAAAATCTCTTTTGTATTAGCTAACTGTGTGTGTTCTGTGGCTGTACTTCCTGGATCGGTGCTTGCATTCGGGCTACTGCTACTGCCTGGAGGGGTGGCACTCTTTACTGCCTGGGCTGTTGGTGTATTGGAGGCAAGTAGGAGTAAATTATTTGGGGCTGAATTGCTTGGTGCTGCGGCTGCATGTGGTATACAACACCTTGCGTGTTGCCTGCTAAGGCACATCATGGTACTTGTAGTGGAACTGCGTCCATATCTTGCTGTGCATTTTGTTTAATGGAGTACCATCATATTGTGCTTCAGGGAGGTGAGCAGGCCTTTAATGTCACCTACTGCTAATGTGATACCAGCGGTACGTTGTTCTAAGACTGCTATCCATTTACTAGCACCTTCTGTTAGCGGTGGTATTTGTTCTTTGAAAGTGTCTTTGTCCATTTGGGGCCATGGGACACATTGAGGGACAGCATCTGGGCTTTTGAACAGTAGGGGCATTTGATGAGTTACTGTGGTATTTGTTGTTGTGGGTCGTGTGAGGTCAAATTCACATGCATATTTCTGCCACTTTTTAAAAAAACTTGCCCTTATGTAACCGTAGTCCCAGTCTTTATCTCCCTCCCCGTGTAGGATGCAGTCTTTCTGTCCAACCTGCCAAGTTATCAGTGAAGGAATCGCCATAGAAGTCAGAATCCTCCCCGAGTCTAACTATTTCATTGGGTGTTAAGTCTTTGCCCTGTAATGCATTTTGTTTACTGAGCATCATATTTCTGTATTTTTCCTCTGCCTAGTGGAACGTATTAGAGTTTTGCAATAGTGAACAGAAGCGAAAAATTAGCAGTGTCTGTGTTCACTAAATGCCTGCTAAATCTCTCCTCCCCCCCTGTCAGCCGCCTGACTGACTAGTCAAGGGGCACAGCCTAGTACTATGGGGCCAGGCACGGAAGAACCGTGAGGGGAGAAGTGTGAAGCATATGTGTCAATGAAGTCTTTGTAGGACATCAATGGCACAGTATGTTAAATAGGGGAGCCTTATGGAAATCTACTGCCATATGCCTTCATTAAGCGAAGTGAAGGCTGCTATTTAGAAAGTAAATGTGATAATGCATTTCTGAATGTTAGTATTAACAAGAAATGGGCAGGGGAAAGGAGAGGGCAGGGTGTGCTCAAGGTAACAGGAAGTTCAACAGGGGACACAAATAGAATGAACATGCACACAACATATACACATACAATGGTACACCTAGTTATTTGTCTCGCTAAACAAATGAACAAATGAAACGCAATTGTAATGTGTGCACCAGGCACCTATTTTGTAGACAGAACCACAACTGAGTCAATGAAAGATGAGAAGAGAGAAAAACAACGAGTGAGCAATCATGCAAACATGGTGTAAGAAAGTGGACTAGTCTTTTAGAATTACTTGGAGAACAAAACAGTGCATTTCAATGTTACCAGAAAATAGAAAGGATGAACAAATTCGTAAGAGCATTGACGTTGGCTTCGCACGAGAAAAACAGGAAGCCACAAAGGGATGCCGTTGAAAGGCAAGAACTTCCCTTTAACGTGCTACACACGTATTTAAAGCGATAATATAACAAAGCTTATTTATTGTACTTCATCAGCTGTTAACTATTTTTCTGCAGAACCTGGATATTTGTAATGCTCTTTAGCAGTAAAGAAACTCCCTTGCCAGACACTGCTGACGATCACTTGCAGAAGCTGGATATTTGTAATACTTTTCTTAGCACTATAAATTCCCTTGCCAGTCACTACTGACGATCACTTACTTGCAGAAGCTGGACATTTGTAATACTTTTCTTAGCACTATAAATTCCCTTGCCAGTCACTACTGACGATCACTTGTCATTTATTTGTTAACTATTTTAATTGTCTTGCCAGTAATGAAATTTATATACTGACGATCACTTGCAAAAGCTGGAGATGTCTAATATCTGCTATCGCGAAACCTCCCGTGCCACCCACAAGACGTGAACTGACTATTACTTTTTCTGGAGTTCTGACCCTTTCTGAACCCGCGAGAGCTGGAAAACGCAAGGCGCTATTTCCCCTTACCCATTTGTACAAATTAGATAGATGCTTGACTGGAATGCATCAGCTATCGAAGAAGATACGCTGGCTTGCCTCTAGGCGCATGAGAAAACCTGACATATACTAGTCCTATCTACCCGCATGCCATGGTCCACTGACAGATCAATGAACCACGCGATCCCTATCTTATTTAGACAGGCGATATGAAAAAATTATATCATACAAAAGACCGTGCACGGAGAAACCACAATGTTATGTGAAAATCTAACAATAAATCCTAGCTCAGTGCCTGCATACGTGTGTCACTTTTAAAGGGGGTTGTTTTGATGTAGCAAGACACCAGTTAGCAAGGAACTGTGGTTTGGGCCGCGTCGCACCTACGAGTGCTCGACCGACCACAGCCAAACATCACATCGGGACAAGGCAAAGAGAAAAAAACAAAGACTCTTTGACTTACCCGTGTGTGCTGTCGCTGTTCAGTCAGGAAGAGGCACAGAGGGGCAATATCCGGCCGCTGCCACAGGGAAAGTTCCATCTCCTTGCAGGCTGGAAAGTCTATGCACGTCCCATCTGGGGTGCCAAATGTTAGAGGGTGATTTTTAGGGTGCACTACACCACCTTAATTTGAGCAGGGGTGCTCTATCTAAAATAAGGAAATACACGTGTGAGATGCAGGAACTGAGTCAGAGTGGCACCATTTATTCCAAGAAACAAATTCAAACAATAAATGTCAAGAAACACATCATTATTCAATAATAAAGCTATGCAGTCTTAGCAAAGACCAAGTGTCAGGGACATATTTGAAACAAAGAGAAAAACCATGCAATCTAGTAAGTTCTAAAATCATGGCAACGCAAAGGAAAGTGAGAGAGAGAGGAAAAATGAATTTCAAAATACAATAAGCATTATAGCCTCAGCCAAAGACGCTAGATAGCTAAGGGGGCACACACATGCGTCATGACCCAAGGGTTCACTTGTGCGAGGTAGTCCGTCGAATGGACTGAAGAGCAGATCTTTTATACTCTGTTAATGAGGAACTATTGACCGCAGACCTTTGGCCACTTCCTGGAAATATTAGGAACACAGAAGTGACACTACATTACAAAAGTTTACCAAAAGGTCACTTGATGTTTGACCGTAAATCATAATGAAATTGAACATTTATCGAAAATGATTTGCACCACTTCTCTGAAACTTTTTATAAGAAAGCAGAAGAATACAAAAGGTGGAAATTCCCAGTTGGCCCAGTCGGCCCCCACTCCTACTCTTGGCCAATTTTGTTCTCCTAAATGACAGACGCATCCTGTTATTGCTACATCTTGATGTCAAAAAAGATGTGCACGAAGAGGTCATAGGAGAGATACATCTGAGTATACAGGAGGGCATGGGGCCTACTGCCTCCTAGACGCTCAATGTAGTGTGGACAATTTTAACACAACCCTGTCTGTGGGCTGGCAGGGACAATTGAGACTCTTATGCTTCAGATGTGGACAGAATGGGCCTGGGGCACTATATGGTGAAACTAGACCCTGCTTCAAGTTGGGACTGTGGATGCGGAAGAGGCAGGAGGGGGTGGGACAGCTGGAGCTGGGACACTGCTGCCGTCAGGGTGGAGGCCAGAGCCTGATTGGATCTCTGTAGGGTAGACATGTCAGAGTGAATGCCCTCCTGGAATGATACCATTTGTGTTACCTGGAGTACATTCAGCATTGCTGTCTGCCCCACAGAGAACTCCCTCAGGATGTCTATGGCCTCCACACTCAGGGCAGCAGGGGAGACAGGGGCAGGGGGTGCATGCCTGGCACAAAGGACACGCCTCCCCTTCTAGCGGAGCGGCCATGGACAGTGGGATAGGGAGCAGCTGGGAGGGTGGAGATGGTATGGGGTGGTCGACTTGGATGCAGAGGAGTCTGTTCCTGGATCATCCACCACCACTAGGGAGTCCTCACTGGAGCTTGAGCTGGCTGGTGATCCAACTGATGTGACATCAGATGCGCCCTCAGTGAGGCTCCCCTCACCCTCCGTGCCACTGGTTCCCTCCTGCTCAGATTTAGCACTGGAACCTGTCTGGCGAGCTGCTTCCCCTTGGTCCGTGGCACAGCCTCCTCCGCTGGCTGGTGCTGATGCTGTGAACAAGAAGGAAAAAGAATCGCATGAGTCATCCGTATGTACTTGACACATAGGTATCATCACAAATCTTCACAGATCAACCAAATACATCAATTGGACTTGTGGTATTACATTTAAAATTGTTCCATACAGGGCACTTGTCAATATGCCAGTTAATCATTGCTCCCTTACACATGATGTAATCTGCAACATTTGGTGTATCAATACCAAAAACCACAACCACAATGTCAACTACTTCACTATGTAGCAGGTGATGTATTGTCTTTTGCTCCTTACGGTCTCATGTCATGACATACCTGTCTCATCTAATGCAAGGGAGTTTAGACCTCACAATGGAAATAGGATTCACACAATTGAATTGAGACATGGTATCCATTCTGCAATCCCTAGTCATCAATTTGGGAACCATTGACTCTGATGTTACATGTCATATAACTTTATTGTCATATATCAAGCTGGCGTAGTCATTGCATACGTCATATCACACAGATAACAGTGATTGTGCTCATTTGTCCTGTAACTTAGGTTCTTTCCTGTCAGGTCACACATCTAACTCTTATTGTGGAGACACCAAGGTAGTAGGCATAGCTAGGGTGAGAGGCACGTGGGCCACAGTCTTGTGTCATGTATGCACAGTGTTATGATGAATAATCAGAATGTTGTGCACATTGGAAACAGCTCACCAGTTTCAGATGTGAACAATGGTCAACACACTTCCAAGTCCAATGTCTGCATCTTCGCATTGCTTCAGGTGGATCTCTATGCCTTTGGGCCGTCTGGGTGCATCATCTGTACAGACTATTATTAATGAACCTCTAATCTTTAAGAGTTCAATCAACACTGTGTACCAATCCTGTCTAGACTGCAGTAGTCCCCATTTGTAGAGGCCAAGTCTGAATATCCGTCACTTCTTTTTGCCATGGTGCACACTTTGTACAGCTTAAATTGCTCTGGTTTCCCATCTCAATTTGTTAACTTACTCCAAAATGATGCACATCTGACATCTCTGAATCTGACAGTGATGCATCGAAGACATGGTTTACAAAGCCATCCAGTATAAGTAGACCAGAGCATTTACACACATGTGATCCATTGTGAATGTGTATCTAACATCATTCCTTACAATTGCAGCCATGTTTCCACCAGTGACCACCTGTGTTTGCCACTGAATGACATGTGTTGTCACTGTTACAGAGTCAGACACATGGACTCACTCTTTGGAATAGAGAGAATGGAATCTTACACCCAATCATGTGAAAGGCCAGTGTGACAGGTGACCTGAGTTAGCAAACCTGTAATTAGCCCATGGGATACGTTTGAATACACTGAGCACCATGGCTGGGACCTAACATTAGCACACTGATCAAGCAAAACTCACCAAGGCCTCAACATAGACGTCACCTGCTGCCGGGATGTATAGCATGGGCTTTTCACACTTGAGTGCTCCAATAACAACATACTTCACAGATTTTTTGAGACCACACTGAGAACAGTTCAGACATTACTCAATGTGATGATACTTGGTAAGCAATCACCTCATTCCTGAAGGTTATCTCCATGCACATGTTGTTGTAATTTGTTCAGATCACGTGCGCATGGCACTACTGTCACTACCCTGAACATATCTTCCTCACATGTTCCTGATGAAAGGGGCATAAGCAGGCATCTAATTATCCTTGTGCATATGCATCTTTTAACACTGAACAGTGGTTTTGGGTGTCTTACAACCTGTAAAAGGGCCAGCAGGCTAAGATACTACAACATGCATGGTTAAAAAAGTTGTGCGACAAGGCACATACTCACTCCCTCCTTGCTTCTGTGTGACTTTCAACTTCCCATCCAGGTCAGGGAAGACCACCGCTAGGATTCGGAGCATGTGGGGGGTCAGTATTCAGCAGCACCCACCCCTCTTGCCTGGAGGTGACCGGCCCAGCTGGAATTCGGCGATCTTCCTGGTCCAGCCACGAAGGTCCTGTCACCGTTTGCAGCAATGATGGACGCGCTGATTGATGACCCCCACGGAGCGCACCTTCTGGGCAATGGTCCTCCACATCTTGTCCTTCTGATGAGAGTTGACCAGTAAGGATGACATGGTTACAGACCCTTAGTTCACATGCAACATGTTTCTAAGTCAAACACTTGTACACATTGGTCATGGTCAGATTGGTAACAATGTCTAAGGGGTAGGCAAGTGGCATTATGTGCAGTTGTCTTGTGTTCAATGATGATTCCATCCCATGAGAACAGTGATAAGATGTTTGCCCCAGTACATACACTTCTACAGCAGTGTACCTGCCCAGCACAGTTATCTACAGACTTTTAAACTTACAAAAAACTGTTTACATGCTTGTCTATGAGATTCCTAATGCCAGTAGTGCATGGTAATTGCACATGTCCAATGACAATGCAGTGTAATCATCACTCACCTCCTACTCTGGTTTGCCATACAGCTGGCTGAACAGAGGCAAGAGGGTGTCCAGCAGGACCTGGTTTTCATCCTGGGTAAAAGCTGGGACCCTGCCATCTGTACGTACCATAGTAGCTCCCAGAGGATGTGGACACAGCAGCAGAGAGATAGGGAGATGCAGGAATGATGCAAGTAGTGCAGGCAAGTGAAGTCTCTATGGAACAGACAGACTTATATCTAAACTGCAGCGGCGGTCTTCATTCGCATTTTCCGAATCGGTCCAATGCATTACATTGCTTGCAGACCACGCGGTCAGTAAAGATATCATTGGACCGTGAGTGACTTTGATACATTGGCAATGGGAGGTTACCGAGTGGGTTTCCAGGCGATGCGGATACATTCCGAAAGCCACGTCTGTCACCATAACAACAATGGCTGTGTCAGAATCGGTCATGTTTCACCTACCGCGTCCTTTGAATAGAAAGCTGCATCTGTCACCATAATAACTAGCAGCCAGTGGCTGTGTCCGAATCGGTCAAGATGTGCCTACCGCGTCCTTTGAATATAAAACCACGTATGTCACCATGACAACTTAAAGCCAATGGCTTTGTCCGAATTGGACATGATATGCCTACCGCATCCTTTGAGTAATCGGTTGGCAGGGCAGACACTTTTGTAAATGTTTTAATTTAGAATAAATCCATGGCTGGATGCAGCTTTTACCTGTTGAAAAGGACATCTACCTGAAACGCTCACACTCCCATGATGACCTAACCTTGAGAAGCACATGTCACACTGATTGGGAGGGAATTAACAACTGGGGAGCACACAACTCCATTTATCCCCTTAGGCTTGGTCACAGTCACAAAGCGTTTTTAGGGCAGAACAAGTGCAGTCTTTACCTAGTCACTGCATCACTGCACAGTGTGACACAATGTGCAATCTGTGTGATGTGAAAAGTTGAAAGGTGATGTGTTTTACAAGCCCAGAAAGATGCATTTACAAATGAATGACTCGACCATGACATTAAGCAGCCACATACGCTTATGTTTGATGTATGTTTTTCTAGTGTATCTTTGTGTCCCATACTTTACTGGATAACCGCATTGTATGGGACTCCTACATAGTTAATGGTTTGTGTATGTGATTGTATGTGTAATGCAGACATGACAACATGACAGCGTCCACCCTGCGACAGTACTGTGCAGGAGTTCCATAGTGAGACACTGTGTGTATGTGGTGTCCCACATATCAGGCATTATATGATCCTATTGTGTGTACATTTGAAACATGTAATTGTTCTCACAAAACTATATCTAGACTTATTTGGCTGTGAGTTGTGGAGTATGCCATGCTAGCTTTACATGAACAGTGACAGACAATAGTGAAGTTTACACTACTGCACTGTAATTGCTGTGTCACCTTACCTTGGAAACATGTCCAGCAAGGGTCAGTATGATGTGATATGTAAGTGAGAACAACCACATTCATTGGAATGTGTATTTCCATTGACATCCAGTCCTAGGTTTGGTAATTTGTGTTTTGCTGTTTGTCGAAGTGCATGTTGCTTGGGACATTGTGAACTTACACCAACTGTGTTTACACTCTACACATAGGTATCGCAGACAGCCTCCAGTGTACAGGCCATTCCCTGACCAACAAACAATGGAAGAACGAGATGTCATAAAGAAGTATTGTTTCACGAGGGGAACAATTGAAGAGTTGTGCCAGCAGTTGTCACCTCATTTGCAGCCTGGTCGCACTTATCCAACAGCACTGACCCCCAAGGTGAAGGTGATGGCATTATTGCATTTTTTTGCCACGGGAACATTCCAGTACACAGTGGCAACATCGGGTGGAATGTCCCAGCCCATGTTCAGCAATGTCCTTCATGATGTTTTGCAGGCATTGCTCCATTACCTGGACCACTACATACAGTTTCCAAAACATGGAGAGTTGTCTGACATCAAGGGTGATTTCTTTGCCTTTGGATGGATACCCCATGCCATTGGCTCCATTAATGGCACCCACGTTGCGTTGATCCCACCACAGGCCAATGAACAGGTCTATCGGAACCGTAAACATTACCACTCTATCAATGTGCAGGTGGTGTGTTTGGCGGACATGTCCATCTCACACATCTGCATCCATTTCCCTGGTTCGGCACATGACACATACATCATGCGAAGCAGCGCCATCCCCCATTTGATGTCTCGACTGCAACCTGACCGTGCCTGGCTTGTTGGTGGGTGATATTGTATGTGTGTGTTGCAGTGCGTGTTGGTTGTGTGTCAGATGGTGATCTGTTGTCAGACAACTAAAGTATTTTGTGTGTTTGCTGCAGGAGACTCTGGATACCCCAACCAGCCCTGGTTACTGACACCACTGCGCAACCCAGTCACTGCAGCAGAAGTACGCTTTAATGAGGCCCATGGTAGGACCAGATGAGTCCTGGAGCTGACTTTTGGCGTACTGAAGACAAGGTTTCACTGACTAGACAGGACGGGAGGAGTCCTCCCATATGCCCCATTGAAGGCGTGCCAGATCATCACTGCTTGCTGCATGCTACACAACGTGGCAATACGTAAGGGAATACCTCTCATACTGGACAACGGAGACCAGGAGGTGCCACTGAGGGAGGATCCAGGACTGGGCCATGATGACAGTGGTGGTGATGATGATGATGGCGGGGATTTGAGACAACAGCTTATCCACGACTTATTCACATGCGTGTAAGTATGCAATGAGATGAGGTGACTATCCCCAATTGTTTGTTGTTGGGTTGCTGGTGGACAATGTGTATGTGTTAGAAATGGGATTTCTGGTTGGCTAAGGCTTGCGCCAAAGCCAGGCAGAAACCACCACTCTAGTCAGGGCAAGAGAGTTACACACTGATGATAACCCCTACTCACCCCCTTGGTAGCTTGGCACGAGCAGTCAGGCTTATCCCAGAGGGAATGTGTAAAGCGTTTGCGCAACACACACACACACAGCAGCAACACACTAGGCACACTACAAAAGAAACTCCACACAAGGTTATATAAAAAATAGCCTTTGTATTATCATAAACACATTAGAAACATAATCACACATTTACACTGTGCCAACTGGCACTAGGCAATATTCACAGGGGATTATATACAGGACCAGGCCAATCGGGCCACGGTCAGAACCATCAGATCAGGTAAGTAAATGCAAAACACAACCAGTAACTACTGGTACCATACTGACCTAAGCATTATCACATTAGCATTAGACACCCTCCTAAGCATAAACACATTACGCACTAGGCCTCACCAGCATAAACACATTATGCATAAACATCCTAAACATAAACACATTATGTCATAGGCATCACAAGCATAAATCACATTACGCAATAGACATCACATTAGGCATATCCACATTAGGCCCAAACCTCATCAGCATAAACACATTACGCAGTAATCATGGGGCATGAATCACATGAGGCATTACATTAGGCAGGACATCTCTTAGGCATAAAAGCAGCAGTGCACCATAGTAGCACTGGCAAGGGCCTTGCGCCCTAACAACACCCTAAAAGAAATAGAGCCCTCGAGGCACCGGCTCCGCTACGTAAGCCGGCCCCGCCCCCAGTCAGGCACGAAGGTTGCCTGGCTTCCGCGTGGTGCCGGCGGCTTCACTGTGGCAATGCGGGGTGGGCACCCGCCATCAAAAAGGCACAGCACAGCGGAGTAGGCTCCCGCCAATCTCAAAATAAAATACACCGCAATGCGGGGTGGGCACCCGCTCCAAACACGCACAAATCAGCGGGGTAGGCTCCCGCTCCTCTCTGCAACCAGGGGAATCCCTATGCCGGGGATTCCCTCGCCATGACGTGCAGCTCACCGCTGCAGGGCTCACATGCCCCTCATCCTCGGGGAGAGCAGAGACAGCGCTTCTCCAAGGTAAAAGCCAAGCGCTCACCAGGCGCTAGTTGTCCCAAAATAGAAAAGTCCTTAGGGATCAAGGGGGCATAGCTGGGCCCAGGGAGGCCAGCACACAGGGCCCTCCAGCAGGGAGGCAAGCCCCCATGGTGGTTCCTCCTGGGCCCCAGCAACAGCAAGCCCCCCAAAGGTCCAGTAACAGCACATTTTCATGGGGTCACAGCCCCAGTATTTATACACCTTTTCGCTTTGTCTGCGCCAGCACAGGGCTTGGGGAACCAGCAAAAACTGGTTCAGGGGGGAATTGGAGCACTCTGTTGACAGGGATCCTCTTCTCTATTGTTAGGTGGGGGCTCGTCATCAGACACACCACAGGGGGGCGGAGCCAGCATTCACTAGGGCAGGCACAATCCTATTCAGGGACCAGGGACTTCTCCTCCCACTACTCCATATGCAGATGTCCCATTCAGCCTAGCGCTGACTCACCCTGCCCCTCCTGGAGCCACACATACCTCCCAGCCCCTGTCACTCACAAGGCAGACATGCAATTCACATCAGGCAGGCAGACACATAGCACACAGAAATGCCAACTTCTAAAAGTGGCATTGTTAGAAATGGGATCTCTAGTTGGCAAGGGCTTGCACCTTTGTCCAAGTAGGGACCCTTCTTCCTAGTCAGGGTAAGGGTTGTTACACTCGTGAAGTAACCCCTGCTCACCCTCGTGGTAGCTTGGCACGAGCAGTCAGGCTTAATTCAGAGGCAGTGTGTAAAGCATTTGCACATAACCAACAGTAATACAGTGTAAGCACTACAAACGGACACCACACCAGTTTAGAAAAATAACCAATATTTTATATACTCAAGACAAGACCAATTACGACAAAAATCCACAATACTATACTTTACGAATGAATACTTGATACGTTAACTTCTTCTTTGCAGGAATAGCACAAAAGCAAAGTTCGTACGAGTCGGTAGCTCCGTCCGAGCCTACCGTGATGCTGAAAACCACAGAGTCTAACAGTTCCAGCCGACCGCGTCGATACGGGCCAGCAGAGTCGTGAACAGACTCGGTCACAGTACCTTTTCTCGTTGTGGCTGGTACGGAGTGTACGAGCCGGTCGGCGTTCGTCGCGGTTGCGGTGCAAGACGGAGCGATGCAAGGTGCGGTGTCCCTCGATGCGGTGCAGGCAGCGGCTCGATGAGCGTCGTGCAGACGGAGTCGGTGAGTCCAAGGCGTGCGATGCAGGGTGAGACGATGCTCGATGCGGTGCTGACAGGTTGCGATGCAGGCGACCTAGCCGGAGTGCGGGAGCTGGCGTCGGACAGCGGTGCGAGTCGGAGCGGTGCGTCGCAGACGTGCGAGCGGTGCCCCAAATGCGGTGCGGTCTTGACTCTTGAGCCAGTTGCAGCGACAGTGTCGGTCTGGTCCGGCTGGCCCAGTGAAGCGATGCGATGCGAACTGCGGTGCCCACAGGTCACGGTGCAAGCAGCGGCTCGATGTTGGCGGCGTCGGACGTCGCCCACGGTGAGACCAGGGTTGCGATGCGAAGCGGGGCGATGCGGTCTGCGGTGCAAACAGGTCACCGGCCAGGGATGGATTCGGTTGACGGAGTCGGTTGCGGTTCCCTTCCTCTGTGGCAACTGAAACAGCGTTCCAGAAGCGGTACCCAGAGGCTTGTGAAGTCTTTGTAGTCCCTGAGACTTCTTAACAGGAGGCCAGCTCGGTTTCAGGCCCTTGGAGATACTCAGCACAAGTTTGTAGAAAGTTCAGTCCAGTCCTTTCACTGCCCAAGACAGAAGCAGCAGCTGCAGGCCAACCCAACAAAGCAACAACACAGCAACGGGGCAGTACTCCTCCTGGCAGCTCTTCCAGCTCTTCGTCTTGGCAGGTTCCTTGATTCCAGCGAAATCTAAATTCATGGGGTCAGGGCCCCAATATTTATATCCCAAATTCCTTTGTTCTCTGAAGGCAGAGAGGCCTTTGCCTAGTCCAAACCAGTTCTGGAGCACTTTGTTGACAAGTCTCCGTTCCTTCTTTCAGTGAGTAGGCTAGGGACATCAGACGCACCACAGGAGGTGGAGCCAGCATTGTGGAGGGAAGGCACTGTCCTATTCAGGGCCCAGGTGCGACCCCTCCCACCCATCTACAGGTCGATCTGGCTATTCAGCCCTGCGCTGACTCACCCTGTCTCCTGGCATCCCCCAGCCCCTGTCACTCACATTCCAGACAAGGAATACACAACCTCGCAGAGGCAGGCTTGGATGGTTAGACAAGAAAATACCCACTTTCTAAAAGCGGTATTTTCAAACACAGAATGTTAAAACCAACTTCACTAAAAGCTGAATTTTATCATTCTGAGTCCAGGCATACTAAACTTGAATTTCTACCATGTTCCCGGGGTCAGTTAGGATTATATACTGTAATAATCAAAACCGCCCGTTCTGGCCTAGGGGAACAGGTAGCCTTGCAATAGTGAAAAACGAACTAGGCTGTAATTCACTATCAGGACATGCCGCACACACCCGGGCATGTCCTACCTTTCGCATACAACGCACCCTGCCCACAGGGGTACCTTGGGCCTACCTTAGGGGTGACTCACATGCAGCAAAGGGAAGGTTTAGGGACTTGCAAGTGTGTGCACTTGCCAAGTCGACATGGCAGCCCCAGGCTGCGCACAGGCTCTGCGATGGCAGGCCCGAGTTACACTTTACGGGCTGTTTGCGTGGGTGGCACAATCCAGTGCTGCAGCCCACCAACAGCATTTGGTCTATAGGCCCTGGCACTCGTAGTGCACTTTACAAGGGACTGACACATAAACCAAATAGGCCAATCATGGAAACACCAATCCATAACACATTTTATACAGGAGCACTTGCACTTTCCCACTGGACCGCAGTGAGGAAAGTGCGCAGAATCATCACACCAGCAAAAACAGAGTCAAAACCGGGAGGTCAGAAAGCAAAAAGTCAGGGGAAACACGCCAAAAGATGCCAAGTCTAACACATGTCCCCTCCAGCTGAAAGTAGGGAGAACTACCCAACCCCATTGGAGTTCTCTTCACTAAGGCGGAAGAACCTGGACAGACCATCTGCGTTGGCGTGTTCTGTACCAGGACGGTGTTCCACCGTAAAGTCCATTCCCTGTAGGGAGATGGACCACCTCAGCAGTTTTGGATTCTCGCCCCTCATTTGCATCAACCATCTGAGGGGCCTGTGGTCTGTCTGAACCCGGAAGTGAGTCCCAAACAGGTATGGTCTCAACTTCTTCAGCGCCCAGACCACAGCAAAAGCTTCCCGTTCTATGGCACTCCACCTCTGTTCCCTGGGAAGTAGTCTCCTGCTAAGGAAGACTACAGGCTGATCCAGGCCCTCTTCGTTCAGTTGTGAGAGCACCGCTCCCACACCATGCTCTGAAGCGTCAGTCTGCACGACGAATTCCTTGGAGAAGTCAGGTGCCTTGAGCACGGGCGCCGTGCACATGGCTGCCTTCAGGGCATCAAAAGCTTTCTGGCAGGACTCAGTCCAGATCACTTTCCTGGGCTGCCTCTTAGAGGTCAGCTCTGTTAAGGGGGCAACGATGGTGCCATAGCCCTTAACAAATCTCCTATAATAGCCGGTGAGACCTAAGAAGGCTCTCACCTCTGTCTGGGTCTTGGGGGCTCCCAAGCCAGAATGGTGTCAATCTTGGGTTGTAGGGGCGCCACCTGGCCGCTTCCTACCTGGTGTCCCAAGTACACCACCGAACCCTGCCCGATCTGGCACTTACTGGCCTTGATCATGAGGCCTGCACCTTGCAGAGCCCTCAACACTTTCTCAAGGTGCTGTAAATGTTTTTCCCAGCTGGAACTGAACACAGCAATGTCATCCAGGTAGGCGGCACTGAAATCCTCCAGCCCAGCCAACACCTCATTGACCAACCTCTGAAAGGTGGCAGGGGCATTCTTCAACCCAAAGGGCATCACCCGGAATTGGTAATGACCTTCTGGGGTTGAGAATGCTGATCTCTCCTTGGCCCCATCGGTTAAGGCAATCTGCCAGTACCCAGACGTTAAATCAAACGTGCTGAGGAACCGGGCAGCTCCCAACCGATCAATGAGCTCATCAGCTCTGGGGATGGGGTGCGCGTCAGTCCTGGTGACGGCATTGAGCCCCCGGTAGTCCACACAAAACCGGAGTTCTGGAGTGGCACTGGGCGCCGCAGCCTTTGGGACCAAGACCACTGGGCTGGCCCAAGGACTGTGGGAGGGCTCAATCACCCCTAACGCCAACATCTTAGAGACCTCCTCCTTGATGCTGGCTCTGACCCGGTCAGTCAACCTGTAAATCTTGTGCTTCACAGGATGGCTGTCACCGGTGTCCACCTCATGGGTACACCAGTGAGTAACACCGGGAGTCAGAGAGAACAGTGGGGCGAACTGTCCCAACAACTGGCGACAGTCCCCCTGCTGCTCCTGAGTCAGAGTAGGGGAGAGGATCACACCCTCTACTGACCCATCATGCTCCTTGGTAGACAGGAGGTCAGGGAGAGGCTCGCTCTCCTCTTCCACCCCATCATCTGTCGCCAAGAGCATACTCACTTCGGACCTCTCGAAGTGGGGCTTGAGGCGGTTCACGTGAAGGACCCTCAACGGGTTCCTTGGAGCCTGCAAATCCACCAGGTAGGTGACGTCACTTTTGCGCTCCTTTACCTCATATGGCCCAGTCCACTTGTCCTGCAAGGCACAAGGTGCCACTGGGGCCATTACCCACACTTTCTGCCCAGGTTGAAATTCGACCAGAGTGGCGTTCTGGTCATACCATCTCTTCATTTCTTCCTGGCTTGCTTCTAGGTTCGCCTGAGCGAGTTTCCTGAAGCGGGCAGTTTGGTTTCTAAAGGCCAGCATGTAGCTAAATACATCCTGGGGAGTTTTCCTGGGAGCTGCCTCCCAGCCTTCCTTTACCAAACTCAGAGGTCCTCTGACAGGGTGGCCATACAGGAGCTCAAAGGGGCTGTACCCAAGAGACTTCTGAGGCACCTCCCTGTATGCAAAGAGTAGGCATGGCAAGAGGACGTCCCACTTACGCCTCATGGGTTCTGTTAGACCCTTGATCATGCCTTTCAAGGTCTGGTTGAATCTCTCCACCAGACCGTTTCCTTGTGGGTGGTAAGGAGTGGTGAACTTGTAGGTTACCCCACACTCCTTCCACAGGGATGTCATATACTTCGATATGAAATTGGTCCCCCTATCAGAAACCACCTCTCTGGGGAATCCCACACGGGAAAAGATCCCCATTAACGCCCGGCCCACCACTGGCGCCGTCGTTGTCCTGAGAGGGATTGCCTCCGGGTACCGGGTGGCATGGTCCACCAAGACCAGGATGTACCTGTTGCCCATGGCTGTCTTGGGATCCAGTGGCCCCACAATATCCATCCCTACCCTTTCGAAGGGTGTTCCAACAACAGGGAAAGGTTGGAGAGGAGCTTTGACCTTCCTCCCACTCTTACCACTTGCCTGGCAAGTTTGGCAAGACCTACAGTGTGCATCCGACTGCCTTCGCATTTGGGGCCAAAAGAAGTGGGTGACAAGCCTGTCAAAGGTCTTGTCCTGCCCCAAATGTCCTGCCAAAGGCACGTCATGAGCCAGACCCAGTAGGAAGGTCCTGAAGCGCTGGGGTACCACCAGCACACGGGCTGACCCAGGCTCAGCAACCTTAGGCTCACTGTATAGGAGACCACTCTCCCAGTAGATCAAATGTGACCCGGACTGATTACCAGCTGCCTGGTCTGCAGCCTGCCGCCGCAGACCCTCCAGAGTAGGGCACCTCGTTCTGCTCCCTGCAGAACTCCTCCCTGGTGGGACCCCCTTCTTGCTGCCAATGGGTCAGCTCAGAGATGTCTCCCAGTTCGGCTACCTGTTCCCCTGTAGGCACCGGGCGTCCCCCTCGAGGTCCGCCTCCTCCCGGTCCGTGGGAACTTCAGGGGCCGGTTTCCCGCGCCCCCTGCCCTTTCTCTTGGCAGGGACTTGGGCCACTGTTTCAGGCTCCAAGTCCTCTTGATCACCCTTCCTGGCTGCCATTGACCGAGTAGACACGCATGCCCACTCTGGCAACCCAAGCATCTCCAAGTGTGACCTGAGCTCAACCTCCTTCCACGAGGACTGCTCCAGGTCGTTTCCTAGCAGACAATCTACAGGCATGGTAGGGCTCACAACCACCCTCAAGGGACCTGCGACCCCCATTCAAAGGGAACCTGCGCCACCATACACTGGCGCTCAGAGTTGTCGACAGCAACTACTTGGTGGAATGCTCCTGGGACTACTTGCTTCTCAGACACCAGGTGACACCGGACTGAGGTCACACTGGCTCCAGTATCTCTGAGAGCCTCTACCCTGTTCCCATTAATGGTCACCCAGGTGCTATATTTCTTTGTGTTAGGGGGCACCTGGTTTCCTGGGACCATCTCACTGTCCCCTAGTGAGACAAGGGTCATTTCTGCGGGATCCCCACCCTCCTGTGGGCACCCCTCCTCCCCAAGCGCTACACTAGCCAACACTTTGGACTGTCCACCGGTGGGTGGCTGTGTCCCCTTCGGGCACTTGGGGTCCCCCTTAAAGTGACCTACCTGGTCACATGCATAACACTTACGGGGGCCGGTCTCAACAGGCTTCCCTGTGGAGACCCCTTTCTTCTTATCACCGGGGGGCTGGGAACCTTTACCCTGGGTACTAGTTTGGGGCCCTTTAGAGAACTCCTGTGCTTTACCCTTGTCCCCCCACCTTTCTGCTGGGGACCCTGCCCACCTTTGGCTGAGTCTCCCCAAACGCTTTCTTGTGGACCCTGGTACTCACCCAGCGGTCCACTTCCATAGCAAGCTTCCTGGGGTCAGTTAGCTTACTATCAACTAGGTGCTGGCGCAGATCTGCAAAACATAGACTAGACAAGTGCTCCCATGCAATCAAGTTGTAGAGCCCCTGAAAATCTGTTACGCTACTGCCCTTCACCCAACCATCCAGAGACCTGCAGAACACATCCACACATTCCAACCAAGTGTTGACATCAGACTTCTTACTGGACCTGAACTGATCCCTGTACTTTTCAGGAGTAAGACCATACTTCGTGAGAAGGGCATCCTTCATGTCAGCATAGGTGAGGTGATACCCCTTACCCAAAGCTATCAGAGCATCCCTTGCTTCTTCCGGGAAAAGTGGCCACAATCCTGCTCCCCAATTCTCCTCAGGGACCCCATTCATGTGTATGGCTGCCTCATAACCCTGAAACCACCTTTGTATGTCATCCCCCTTCTTGAACTCCTTGCCTACGTTCTTGGGAATGTGCACAATCCTGTCTGCCTTTCTGGACGAATTGCTGCCACCATCTGAGCCTGACTTACTCCTAAGTTCTAGCTCCTTCAGTTCTCTCTCATGCTCTAAGAGCATCTTCCTCTCCTCTATGGCCAATCTCTTCTCCTCCCGCTCACTCTCCAGTCTGAGCTTCTGCAGCTCAAACTGCCTTGCCTCCCGCCTGTCCTCCAGCTCCTCTGGGGACAGACTGCTGCTGCCTGATCTGGCGGGTTCCCCCCTACCCAAAAGCACATCCACCCTGGAAATAGGCTCCTCCACCTCCTCACTGAGATCACCAGGCTGCCCATTGGCATGTCTGGCTGCTACCCAGGCCCTCAGCGCCTTCTGTAGCTCCTCCTTCCTTGTGAGGCCTTTAATTTGGACTTTCAGGTTTTTACAAATCGCTCGTAACTCCTTTACGGCGTAGGACTCCAACCTGTCCTCTTCAAAGATAACTTCCAGAGATGCAACGGATGATGCAATTGATTCAGGCATGACAAAAGTCGTGAGTTGAAACTGGCAAGATCAAAAATAGGCCAAAAGAAAAGAACCAGTATGTGGTACGTAATGGTCTGCGATATGGTAGTAGTGCACACCAATCACTGTAAGTCAAGTGCAAACACAAGTCCTATCCTCACCGCTGACAACCAATGTTAGAAATGGGATCTCTAGTTGGCAAGGGCTTGCACCTTTGTCCAAGTAGGGACCCTTCTTCCTAGTCAGGGTAAGGGTTGTTACACTCGTGAAGTAACCCCTGCTCACCCTCGTGGTAGCTTGGCACGAGCAGTCAGGCTTAATTCAGAGGCAGTGTGTAAAGCATTTGCACATAACCAACAGTAATACAGTGTAAGCACTACAAACGGACACCACACCAGTTTAGAAAAATAACCAATATTTTATATACTCAAGACAAGACCAATTACGACAAAAATCCACAATACTATACTTTACGAATGAATACTTGATACGTTAACTTCTTCTTTGCAGGAATAGCACAAAAGCAAAGTTCGTACGAGTCGGTAGCTCCGTCCGAGCCTACCGTGATGCTGAAAACCACAGAGTCTAACAGTTCCAGCCGACCGCGTCGATACGGGCCAGCAGAGTCGTGAACAGACTCGGTCACAGTACCTTTTCTCGTTGTGGCTGGTACGGAGTGTACGAGCCGGTCGGCGTTCGTCGCGGTTGCGGTGCAAGACGGAGCGATGCAAGGTGCGGTGTCCTCGATGCGGTGCAGGCAGCGGCTCGATGAGCGTCGTGCAGGCGGAGTCGGTGAGTCCAAGGCGTGCGATGCAGGGTGAGACGATGCTCGATGCGGTGCTGACAGGTTGCGATGCAGGCGACCTAGCCGGAGTGCGGGAGCTGGCGTCGGACAGCGGTGCGAGTCGGAGCGGTGCGTCGCAGACGTGCGAACGGTGCCCCAAATGCGGTGCGGTCTCGACTCTTGAGCCAGTTGCCGCGACAGTGTCGGTCTGGTCCGGCTGGCCCAGTGAAGCGATGCGATGCGAACTGCGGTGCCCACAGGTCACGGTGCAAGCAGCGGCTCGATGTTGGCGGCGTCGGACGTCGCCCACGGTGAGACCAGGGTTGCGATGCGAAGCGGGCGATGCGGTCTGCGGTGCAAACAGGTCACCGGCCAGGGATGGATTCAGTTGACGGAGTCGGTTGCGGTTCCCTTCCTCTGTGGCAACTGAAACAGCGTTCAGAAGCGGTACCCAGAGGCTTGTGAAGTCTTTGTAGTCCCTGAGACTTCTTAACAGGAGGCCAGCTCGGTTTCAGGCCCTTGGAGATACTCAGCACAAGTTTGTAGAAAGTTCAGTCCAGTCCTTTCACTGCCCAAGACAGAAGCAGCAGCTGCAGGCCAACCCAACAAAGCAACAACACAGCAACGGGGCAGTACTCCTCCTGGCAGCTCTTCCAGCTCTTTGTCTTGGCAGGTTCCTTGATTCCAGCGAGATCTAAATTCATGGGGTCAGGGCCCCAATATTTATATCCCAAATTCCTTTGTTCTCTGAAGGCAGAGAGGCCTTTGCCTAGTCCAAACCAGTTCTGGAGCACTTTGTTGACAAGTCTCCGTTCCTTCTTTCAGTGAGTAGGCTAGGGACATCAGACGCACCACAGGAGGTGGAGCCAGCATTGTGGAGGGAAGGCACTGTCCTATTCAGGGCCCAGGTGCGACCCCTCCCACCCATCTACAGGTCGATCTGGCTATTCAGCCCTGCGCTGACTCACCCTGTCTCCTGGCATCCCCAGCCCCGGTCACTCACATTCCAGACAAGGAATACACAACCTCGCAGAGGCAGGCTTGGATGGTTAGACAAGAAAATACCCACTTTCTAAAAGCGGTATTTTCAAACACAGAATGTTAAAACCAACTTCACTAAAAGCTGCATTTTATCATTCTGAGTCCAGGCATACTAAACTTGAATTTCTACCATGTTCCCGGGGTCAGTTAGGATTATATACTGTAATAATCAAAACCGCCCGTTCTGGCCTAGGGGAACAGGTAGCCTTGCAATAGTGAAAAACGAACTAGGCTGTAATTCACTATCAGGACATGCCGCACACACCCGGGCATGTCCTACCTTTCGCATACAACGCACCCTGCCCACAGGGGTACCTTGGGCCTACCTTAGGGGTGACTCACATGCAGCAAAGGGAAGGTTTAGGGACTTGCAAGTGTGTGCACTTGCCAAGTCGATCATGGCAGCCACAGGCTGCGCACAGGCTCTGCGATGGCAGGCCCGAGTTACACTTTACGGGCTGTTTGCGTGGGTGGCACAATCCAGTGCTGCAGCCCACCAACAGCATTTGGTCTATAGGCCCTGGCACTCGTAGTGCACTTTACAAGGGACTGACACATAAACCAAATAGGCCAATCATGGAAACACCAATCCATAACACATTTTATACAGGAGCACTTGCACTTTCCCACTGGACCGCAGTGAGGAAAGTGCGCAGAATCATCACACCAGCAAAAACAGAGTCAAAACCGGGAGGTCAGAAAGCAAAAAGTCAGGGGAAACACGCCAAAAGATGCCAAGTCTAACAGGCATTTCTAAAATAGTTCTAATAAATCTGCGCACACCATTGCGTAGCATTTATTATCACTATTCCAAACATACCAAACTTGACCACGCTGCGCCTCTCATATCAGGAATTACCACTGAAACACTTATCAGGGAATCCCCAATGCATTCCTATGGGAGGGCAGCCCCACAGTAGTGAGAAACCAAGATGGCTGTTTGTCACTACCAGGACATGTCACACACTTAAGGTACATGTCCTATCTTTTACCTACAATGCACCCTGCCCATAGGGCTAGCTAGGAGCCTACCTTAGGGGTGACTGACATGTAGTAAAGGGGGTCACGGACATGGCACACACTTTAGGTGCCACGTCACAGCGGCAGTAACACTGCGCGCACAGGCCCTGCAGTGGCAGAGGCCTGAGATAGGTTTGAAAGGCTACTTTGGTGGGTGGCGCAATCAACGCTGCAAGCCCACCAGTAGCATTTAATCTACCAGCCCTGGGTATATGAGATACCACTATACAAGGGACTGACAGGTAAACTAAATAGGCCAAACAGGTGTAGACCAATCTTACCATATTTATCACAGAGAGCACACGCACTTTACACTGGACAGCAGTGCTAAAGTGCCCAGAGTCCTAAAACCACAAACACCATGTCAGAAAAAAGGCTAGGAGAAAGGCAAAAAGTTTAGGGATGACCCTGCAAAAAGGGCCAAGTCCAACAGTATGTATGCTTGAGAGTATCTGATACTTGTCCTGAGGTTTTTCCTAAGATGTGTCTTTGAAATGGGCAGATTAACATGTACAGTGTTACTGTGAAGGCTAGCTAGTGTTTACACTGACATTTTTGTGCTTAAGATGACATGGTTTTCAGAATTGTGTTACCTTATTCCTGATTTCCTAACTCTGTTCTTTGTTATTTTTTTAACAGGGTACTTTGCCATGTGATTCACAGAGTGGACTTTGAAGTTGTGACCTCACCTGACACATGATGCTGTGACAGACTCCGACTTGGAACTGTTTCTGAACTCTCTTTCACGCACTTCCTTCAGACCTCATAGTCAGCTGATTTTGTTTTTAATCACTTTAAGTACTGTGTGATGTTAATTGGCTTTGTGTTGAGGCACCATTTTGTATCTTGAGAATAAACCTATGTTCCACATTGATGTATGCATTGTCTGTTCTCACACATCCAAGAAGTCTTTGAATCCATATTTGACAAAGATGAGCTGGTTTGCTAACAATGATTGTTGATTGTGCAGGCAAATGGTGATAGTTTTGTAGACAATAGATTTCCATTGAATCTGTACCATGTACTACTAGTTGTGTGATAACCTGGTTGTGTATATCTATCATGCTGTGCCAAGGTACATTTACTCATCAGCCCTTAGTTTACTTCTTGGAAGTAATTTGTTACCAATTTTTTTGTCAATTTCTTCTTTGTGATTTTGCTGGACATTACAATATGTACATTTGAGATTCAAAGTCACGACATGAGCAAGTATTTCGTGAAAAGTGTTTTATTTTTGTGCATAAAGGTAGGATATGATTCCACACAATGGTGGTGTGCTCACAACAAAAAAAATAGGAACGTGCAGATAGGAGTTGAAAGTGTTTGTAGATGTACTCTTCAAAGGTAAAGCCACAGTTATTTGAGTCCAAAGTCCAACTTTGACCCTCCATCCAATGTGTGACAGTTCGATGACAGTCAACAAAGTGAACGCTTGGCACACAATGGAGGATATCAGGGGCACATTGTCACTTCCTGGGGGTGGTGCATTGCCATCTGACTCTCAGGGATTCTTCCTCGGATGACCCTTCCCACTTTTTGCGGGGGACCCTCAGCCTCAGGCTCCTGGGGTGCTGTGGACTCTCTACCAGACTCCACGCCCCTCCCTGTGGCTTGGGCAGATGTTGACGCACCAGATGTTATGGGCACACAGGGAGGTGTGGTTAGGTGATCTGCAATCCGGCGGAGGCTGGTACCAATGTCCCTCAGCACCCCAGTCATTTCATTTATTTTCTGGTTGAATGTGTCCAGGCGTTGATTCTGCCCTGCCTGCAACTGCTCCAGGTTGCGGAGGGTCCCAATAACCTGGCCCATCTCTCCCTGGTAAGCCTGGTAGGTGTTGATCACCCAGGAGAGGTTTGGGTGATCTTCCTCAGCAGCACCAGCTGCATGACGGCGTAGGTCCCCACGGCCACTCTCACCTGAGCAGGCCCAGTTGGTGGTGGCACAGTCAACACTGAGCCTCCTTCCTCATTGACAGGGGTGTTGTTGTCTACCAACTCCAGAGTGCTCTGTGTTGCTGTGCTGTCGGTGGTGTCCCGGGCTGCTGTGTCCGTCAGGGTTGGGGTCAGCTGGGTGTTGTCAGCTGAGGCGGGAGTGGTCGCAGAGGTTCTTGCTGTAGCCGCTGCTGGTGCTGTGGGCCGACCCAAACCTAATGGGCCAGGTTGGTCCTCATCGTTTGAGGATGGTTGAGAGTCTTCAATGCCGTAGAGCTCCTGGTCGGCCAGAATCTGGGACTGGCTGTCCTGATTTGTTCCGGGGGTGTTCCCAACTTGCCCTGTGGTTACAGAAATGACACAATGATTGATGTGAATGTCCACTGCACCTCAAATCATACGCATTACATAGATGACAGACCCCAATAATGAGTTAATGAAGATAGACTGGCCTCCTCCATCCATGATGCTGGCCTATGTTTTTGGAGAACAATGCAATTCTGACAAGATGGGGACTGGTGAACATGTCCAGCTATGTGCACATATCAGCATGTTGTGTTTAGTTCTCATTACATGTCAAAAGACATTGACTGGTACCTGACACCCTGTGAATGACACAGGTGGGTTGGTGTTGTCCACATCTGTGATTTCACGGTGACATATGTACTCTTTTGCTCCAGAGGTTGGCATTTTTCAGGCCTGTGTACTGGGCTCAGTCCATGTCTCAGCAGTCACATAGGAGTGGCTGCCTACACACTCAGTCTGTTTATTTACCCTGAAAATAGTGGTAATGGTGTGAGTGAGGTGCTTATTGTTCTCATCTAATTACACACAAGTGAATGCCTGTGAGGAGCCAAATGTGTGACTGGTTAGCTTTGTGCCTATACAGATAATGTATTTTGTACATTGACTCCATAGTCAGATGAGATCACAAACTCTGCTTTCTGCCATTTTCTGGCAAACTAATTTAATGAGCTGAGGTTTGAGTGTTTATTGTGTATTTGTGAAACTTACACTCCTCCTCCCACCCTGCCCTACCAGGCCACCAGGAAGAGTGTTGTCCAGACAATGCTGGGAAGTGTACTTGCAAGATGGTTGTCACTGGTGGCTGGTGTTTGTAGCACAATGGTAAATTTGGTAGTTGTGATAGGTTCAGACAGCAGTCCCCAGTGTCAGCTATCTTGCTAGTACACTTCGACTCACTGTCCAATAGCCATAGGCCCAGATGAAGTGGTTGTGCTGTGTGTGTGGAGGAGTGTTTGCTGTTATTCTGACTCCTATCAGGCCCGGTCCTACATACACCTTACCACCCAGCCCAACCAGTCAACCTGGAACTATGCTTTACTGACTGTGAGTGGAAATGTAGTAGCAAGATGTCTGACACTGGGGCCTGGTGTTTGGAGCACAAGGCCATGATGGGAGTTGTGGACAAAACACAGCCCAGTCATCAGTGTCAAACATCTTGCTTGGACCTTCCAACTAACTGTCAGGAAAGCAGAGTTCCAGGTAGGCTTTTGGTGCTGGTCGGGAAGGTGTGTGTAGGACAGTGCCTGATGTGAGTTGTGACCAATGCAAATACTCCTCCTCCCACCCAGCCCAGATGACTCCTCTGGGCCTATGCTTACCTCACAGTGAGTGGCAATGTACTGACAAGATGTCTGAAACTGGGGACTAGTGTGTGACTTGATACCAACTCACATCAGGGCCTTGTGCTCCTCTCACCACTCCCCAGAGTCGGCCATCTTGCCAGTATATTTCCACTCACTCTCAGGAAACTGGAGTCCCAGGTGGGCTTGTTTGGATGGGTGGGAAAGTGTGTGTGGGCCCAGGCATGGTGGTAGTTTTAGTGACCGCAAATACTCCTCCTCCCACACAGCACAGCTAACTCCTCTGTGCCTATGCCTACCTCACAGCGAGGGGAAGTGGACTAGCAAGTTAGCTGACACTGCTGCATGGTGTTGAAGTTGAAAGCAACAGTGTCAGCCATCTTGCCAGTACACTTCCATTCACTGTCAGGTAGCCATAGGCCCAGATGACCTAGTTGTGCTGGTTGGGAGTAGGAGTGTTTGCCCTGACTACATCTCCCATCAGGCTCTGTACTCCACACACCTTCCTACCCATCCAAACTAGCTTACCTGGGACTCTGCTTTCCTGACAATGAGTGGCAATGTGCTGCCAAGATGTCTGAGAATGGGGACTGATGTCTGATTTGTCCACAACTCCCAACAGTGCCTTGAGCTCCAAACACCAGTCCCTGGTGTCAGCCATCTTGCCAGTGCATTCCCATTGACTGTCAGGGAAACACTGTTCTAGGTGGGCTTGTTGGGCTGGGTGGGAAGAGGAGTGTTCGCACTGACTACAACTCCCATAAGGCCCTGTCCTATACACACCTTCCCAGCCAGCCCAAACAGCACACCTGGAACTATGCAGTCCCTGACCGTGAATGGAAATGTACTGGCAAGATGGCTGACACTGGGGACTGGTGTTTGGAGCACAGGGCCATGATGGGATTTGGCTTCAAGTTCAACACCATGTAGCAGTGACAGCCATCTTGCAAGTACACTTCCCTACACTGTCAGATACCCATAAGCCCAGATGAGCTATTCGGGATGGGTGTGAGGAGGAGTCTTTGCTGTCACTACAACTCCCATCAGGCCTGGGCCCACACACACCTTCCCACACAGCTCAAACAGCACACCAGAAAGAGTGGTGTTAAGACAATGAGGGATAGTGTACTATCAAGATGTCTGACACTGGGGACTGGTTTCTGAGTTGACCACAACTCCCTTCATGGCCTTGTGCTACATACACCATGCACCAGTGTCAGCCATCTTGCCAGTACATTTCCACTCCCCATCAGGGGAATCATAGTCCCAGGTGTGTTATTTGAGCTGGGTGGGAAAGTGTGTGCAGGACAGAGCCTGATAGGAGATGTAGTCAGTGCAAACACTCGTCCCACCCAGCCCAACCAGGCCACCAGGAAGAGTGGTATAAAGGTATAAATTTATTTGCAAAGTTAATTAAAACCGTTGCAAAATGCCAACATGGTCAAAAAACAAATACAAACATTTCCAACACAATCCTTCATAATTATTATGTTTTAAACTTGCTAAAAGTTTCTAAAATTAAGCAGCTTTACCAACGAAGTGTCTAATTTCTGTCCAATTGCTGCGCGGAGCATTCCAGTCCATCAAAAAAACTTTTTGCCAACCATTGACAAGCCCTTCTGACCTTGGCAATCAGCCCATATTAAAAACTACCGACTCCATATGGCGTGCCCTCAGGTACTGTACTGTCCGATCACTGCGTACTTCAAGTGTAAAGTTCTTGTTCTTTGAGGAGAGTTTCTCCAGTGCGCCTCAGAACATTTGCCCATGTGTTCACTGCGTAGATTCCTTATAACTCCATTTCAGGCATTTTGCTGTCGCACAGTTTCAGATACTTCACTAGGCTGCAGTTCAGTTGTGGATCATTCGGTGCAAAGCATGCCAGTAAAGCTTGCCTCCTGGTGCGAATCCCTCGATGGTTGAAGTGTCGCTTCAACAGTTGTTTTCGTTCCTTAAGAAGTTTTTTGCAGGAGCACAGTAAATGCAGCAGATCTTCCGAAGCTGAACCACATGAGCGGCACGCAGTGCCCGCTTTCTCTCTTAACCAGGGTGGAAGGTGTTGAATGCAGGGTAACAGCCCCAGTCTGTACTTCATGAAAGCAATTTTTATTTTTTGTCATAACCCAGATTGAAATAGGCTTGAGCGGCCGACTCTGTATATGTCTTCAATGTCATCCAGCCATGCGCCCTTTTTGTCAATGTGGCCTTGTCCTCCAACAAAGAAAGATGTTTCACTGTCTTCCACACTAGTTTTTTGAAAATAGTAGTGGTTGTAGATGTTTCCCAAAGCTGACATAACCCCAACCTATTTAAACTGCTATAAAGATATTCCGCGCCAGAAGATTTGGTATGTTGTTGTATCTCCTTCCATAGCTGTTCATTTAGTGTACCATGTGGAGCTTTTCGTACTTTGTCCCATGCAATAATGAAGGCCCCTTGCCGGCGAGGTGTGTTTGGGCAGCCCAAAGATGACCCTGTATGCAGTTGTTACTACGGCGTCAAGTATTTTAGCGTCTCTGCCTTTTTGAGCCTCGCTGCCATAGGTGAACGTTGGCAGTAGTTGTGCTCGAACTACCTCAATCAAAGGGAGGATCGATGGTCCTATCAACTTTGAATTTAGTGTTTTTAGAGTGGAAGCCAATATTAGGCCTTTATGCCTAATGCTGTTCTTCTGTGCTAAAAAGCGTCCCCGCTATCCAACTTCACACCCAAATATTTGTATTCCGCTGTATCCTCAATTTTAGTTTCTCCCCAAAACCAGGCTCCAGTTTGTCTCCTTTTTTTCCTGATTATCATGGTTCTCGTTTTATCCAGGTTGATCGTTAGATCATTTGCTTTAGAGAAGTCCTGTGTTGCCTTTAGGAGACGTTGTAGTCCTACTTTTGTTTTACTAATCAGGACTATGTCGTCCGCATACAGGAGACAGGGTATCGAAATGTCTCCTAGTTTTGGGGCATGTGAGTTGCAGCTGAGCAAGAGTGGTACTAAGTCAGCTATATATAGGTTGAAGAGAGTTGGTGCTAAGACGCAACCCTGTTTCAGCCCTTTTTCTGTAGGAATGCGCCTCGACAGGAAAGTTCCGTCGCCCAGCTTCACCTGCAACCAAGTGTCCGTGTGCAAGTTTATTAGCAAATTTAATAAGAGCTGTGATAGCCCCCATCTATGCAGTTTGGACCATAATTTAATGCGGTTGACGTGATCAAATGCGGCCTTATAGTCAATAAAACATAAGGAAGAGTGATGTCCTGACAATGAGGGAAGTGTACATTCAAGTTGTCTGACACTGGTGCCTGTTGTTTGAAGTGACTACAACTCCCATCACGATTGGATTCTTATCCAAAATGCTTTTTTATTTGCATAAGAGCAAACACATCTATTTTTTCATTTAAATGTGAGTCTCATTTCAAAAACACACGCAAGGGACATTACAAATAACAATTAAATAAACATTCCTATTAACAATACATTAAAATCAAATTCCTTTGACAACATTTAGACAAAGACTGGGACAACATACAACAAATAACATAAAACAACTCAACGTTTATAAAACGGACAGTGATTTGCAAAGGATCAATATTAGATCATCAAACAGTGTGGATATTTTAAAAGAAACATGTTTCTGCAAAGAGCAAATCAACTGAATTTCACCAATTTTATATAAGCAGAAACCAGAACAAGACTGTATAGCCACACTTGTTTGGATATAGACTGGTCGACGCGTTTCGAACCTCACATTAATCAAAAATGGAGGTTCTCCTCAGGACCACACACTAATGTTAGAGATCAACCGATCTCAAGTGCCATTTGGATGTAGAGTTCTATTTTTGTGTCCAGCAGTCAACGTCTCATGTGATTTGTTGTGAAGAGACTTTGCGAATATGGGGAAGTCTTAACACGTGCGTGTGTGCGCGTTATAGAGACGCTCGCGGCAATTTTCATAAATTGCGGAATCTTGCGTTTCGAATTAGCGTGCCTCCGGCGTCTCTTTCCAACTCACTCGCAGTTAGAAGCGATGTTTGATCATTCCAGTCTTTGTCTAAATGTTGTCAAAGGAATTTGATTTTAATGTATTGTTAATAGGAATGTTTATTTAATTGTTATTTGTAATGTCCCTTGCGTGTGTTTTTGAAATGAGACTCACATTTAAATGAAAAAATAGATGTGTTTGCTCTTATGCAAATAAAAAAGCATTGTGGATAAGAATCCATTCGGGTGCCTTTGATTTAAGTCTGTGCACCTATGGACAGTTGTTGATATAAAGAACAATCAGTATTGGCAACCTTGTTGTTTATTGCTTAGATTGGCTCAGCCTTACTGATTAGAGCCTAACCCTTCTTTGTTATACAACTCCCATCACAGCCTTCTGCTCCAGACACCATGCAGCAGTGTCAGCCATCTTGCTGGTACATTTGCACTCACTGTCAGGAAAGCATATTTCCAGGTGGGCCTGTTGGGCTGGGTGGGAGGAGTAGTGTTTGCTGTCACTACAACTCCCATCAGGCCTGTGCCCACATCCACCTTCCCAGCCATACCAGACAGCCTACCTGGGACTCTGCTTTCCTTAAAGTGAGTGGAAATGTGCTGTCAAGATGGCTGACACGGTGACTGGTGTTTGGAGAAGCACAAAGCCTTGCTGTGAGTTTATAAGAAGTGTGTACAAGGTAATAGTTTTATGCATTTTCATTGCAGGTATAATGTTTATCAATATGACATACAGATCACATGCTCATTGACTATATATCTATATTTGATCTAATAACAGTCGTTTGTTTAACTGTGTCCTTTACAGTGATGTCTATAGAGGTGTAATTGGTAACTTTAGTGGAATGTGGAGTAGGTACTTACCAGGCTCTGGTGCCTCTGTGATACCATAGACGCTCTCCGGCGGAAGGATGACATGTGCCTTCTCTTCCCAGGAAGTGAAGTGCACAGGTGTTGCAGGTGGGCCACCGCCAGTCCGCTGGCTTTCTGCATGTTCTTTAGCTAGCAGTTTTTTGACCCTCCTTCTAACCTCATAATACCTTCTCCTGATATCCTCTACTGAGTGCGGGAAAGATGCTTCAGCGTTCACCTTGTTGACTATCCTAACCCACATCCTATTTTTCTGGGCAAGGGGGGTCTGTTGGACTAGGTTCCCAAATATATATGGCTCTACTTTGACTATTTCATCTACAAGTACTTCCATCTCCTTCTCTGTAATACATGGCTGCTTCCTCTGGGGCATGGTGAGGGTGAGTGTGAAGGTGAGGGTGAGGGTGAGTGTGAAGGTGAGTGTGAATATAAAAAAGAGTGTGTGTTTGTAAGAAGTTTTTTAAAGTAAAATCTGTGCAAGTAGTGTGGTGGGTGAAGTGTGTGTTTGAGGAAGAGAGACAGAGAGCAGGGAATGTGGACAGACTCCTGAGTTTGAGCAAAGGATCATGGTCATGTTCTTGGTCCTTTATATAGGTGGATTGGTGGGTGTGGCTAATATTTGATTTTTTTTAATTTGGCGGTGCCAATGTTGTTGTGACTGTTTTTTATCAGTTTACACTTGCCATTTGTAACACAAACCAACAAGGTTCCGAAACCGCATCGGATGCATCGTAATCTGTTCATCGGGTAAACCGAGTCTTGTTCGTCAGCAGAATGTCTATGCGTCGGCATTACTGAACGATTCGGTCGGATCGGGCTTGTTTCTGACCGACGCGGTCGGGCGGACTGCTTTTCGACCGACTCGGTCGTAGTTTTACATGCAATTCATCGCAATCGGTCGGTCAGACTCCCCGAATCCGATTCGGTCGGCAGCGTTTCCGAGACCGAGTCGGTCGGAATGCTTTCCGACCGACATCGTAATGAGGTCCTTAGATATTAATCATCACTTGTGGGACTAAAGTAAGTGTGTTTAGAGTTGTTTTCATGCTCGAAATCGGGCTAAATACATGTTTATGAGTAGGAGGAATATTGTATAAAAATTGCACTTTTGTTCACAATGAGGCCTTAAAAAGTGGTAATTCAACATGAGGCGTGATACAATTGACATTTTGAATCATTGTTTGTACATTCCAAAAAATCAATTTTCTAATGAAAATCGATGACCCCAGTTCTTAGGAACTTTCTCCACATGGTCAGTAATCGTAATTTTTTTGACTGTTTCATCTTTTAGAATTAAATCTCTGTTTTATTGGTGATGCAAATTGTGAAATCAATACACAGCATGCTGCCTACAACCCTGTTGGGCTGGCCGCGAAGACAAATCTGGTATGTCAAGGGCACTAAGCTTTCTATTAGTGCATACAATTAAATAGGGGTTACACAGCATGTCGCCTACAACCCATCTAGGGCCGGCCGCGTCTCAAAAGGGGTGCAAAGGTCTGATTTGGTGCTCAATTACATGTCAAATAACGAGTAAAACCAAATGTCGTCTCAGTTTAACACCATGAAGGTGCCATCTTAATTGCATAACTGCTAAGACAGCCAAATTAAAAGTTTCTAACCCAAAACAGGAGGAGAATTTCCCCTGAAATTAGGACAAAAACCACAAATCTCCATCTCCCCAATCCAACCCCGTCTGAACGAGCCAGACACCGGGAATTATCGCGATCAGGGAAGAAATCATAGATCAAGTGTTAGGTGCCATCTGAAGCTCCCTCCCCTTCTTGGCCGTCTGGGATCAACCTCAAAATGCGTAGGTATTTTGGACAGGTCAGCTCCTGAAACTCAGAAGAGAGGATAGAGAGGAAAGGGGCCCATATTTTAGTGTATTCTGACTTGTCTGCATGAGTTGCCATCGACAAGCGCTCCATACCAAGCAAAGTCCAAAGCTGGTGAAGCCATTGCTGGTGATCCGGAATTCTATCTGTGTTCCACCTGGTCAACAATACTCAATGAGCGGCATTGAGTGCCAGGGCCATCGGCCTACCTTTAATGGGACGGAGAGGGAATGTAAGTGCGTTGGGTAGTCCTAAGAGCGTATATGCGGGGAATCTGGGAATGGTAGTGTTGAAGGCTCGGTTGACATCATCCAGGACCTGCTCCCAGTATCTGGACAGTTTCGGACAGTGCCACAAGAGGTGAAGTAACGTGCCAGGATTGCCACAACCCCGCCAGCACAGGCCGTCACACTGCGAGTTCCATTTCTGTATCCGGTAGGGGGTATAATACCAGTACAATATGATTTTATAGGCAGATTCCATATGTCCTATGGTATGTGCTGTATGGTGCGCCCTATAGAAAACGTCGTTCCACTCTTTATCTGACAGTGTTCGGCCCAATTCCTTTTACCACCGATTCTGACCCGGGGATCTGCCTTTGTGTATCGTCTTGGTCAAGTGTGAGTAGATCTCTGAAATTATTTTTTATCGTCTTTCTTAAGGAACAGCCATTTTTTGAATGCAGACATTGGTCTACCTGCCTTAAGCCGTGTGCCCACACTAAGCACCCAGTGCAACATTTGCGTATGGGTGAATCAATCTGATTCTAGCAAGTCATAGTCCTCTTTGAGCTGGTCGAATGGTATAGGGCCATTGTGATCAAAGAGCATCCCAAGCGCTTACACCCGCCCTTCACCCAACCTTTGTTGACGCTCAGAGCCGTGCCCGGGGGAAGTTCGGGTTTGAGAACAAAGGGGTCATAGGTGAGGAGAACGTGGTGAGTCACCCCAAATTTGCCACTTTGTCCCAGACTTGGAGTGTCGGGCGAGTTACAGGGGAGGAATAAAGTCCTCAAGCTCTATAGGACCGAGGCAACCACACCTCCCTCCAAATGTGAGATCTCGCTACTGTCTGATCCATGAAGATCCTATGTTTCTCCGTGAGGGGCGGTTCCATTCCACCAAATAGTGCAGCCTGATAGTAACAAGACATGTTGGGTATCGAGAGGCCCCCTTCTTGCTTTGAGCGCTGTAGAAACTATTTCTCAAGCCTGGGTCTCACGATCCCCCATATGAAACGCTCAATCTCCTTTTGGAGCGTATTAAGCAAGCCTGGGGGTGGAAGTAGCGGAAGGGTTTGGAAAATGTACAGAGCTCTGGGAAGGACATTAATTTTTACAGCAGCAAGTCTACCAAACCACGACAGCGGGAGCCGCTGTCACTGTGTCAAATCCTTGCAAATTAGAGCAAGAAGCTTGGAATAATTTGCTTCTGCGGTCTTAGGCAGACTTCTGCTTAGGACCAGGCATAGATATGGGAGGTCCTCAGTGGCCCAAGTGAAATCAAACTGAGAGCGCAGGTTGCATTCTGTGTGAGGTTTAGAGGTGAGATTTAAGATTTGTGATTTTTGCATGTTTACCCGGAAGCCCGAGATCATCCTGAACGCTTGGAGTTCAGTGACAATAGCCGGGAGGGAGGTCAAAGGTTGGGTGATTGAGAAGATGACGCCATCGGCATAGAGGCTGATCAAATGTTGATCTGCCCCAAAAGGGATACCCCTAGCGCTAGGGTTGTCGCGTAGCCTCTGCGCAAAGGACTCCATAAAGAGAGCAAAAAGGAGCGGCGAAAGAGGACAGACTTGCCTTGTGCCCCGACCTATAGGAACGCCGCTAGATCTGATGCCGTTCACTCTGACCGCTGCATGAGGAGAGCCATGGATGCTCGAGATACAGCTTCGGAAGTGCGTGCCCATTCCGAACAGTTTGAAAGTTGCAAATAGATATGGCCAGTGCACCCTATCAAACGCTTTTTCCGCTTCCACCGCCAGTAGCAAGGCTTCCTCGCGGGATCGCTGTACTTTGTCCATCAAATGGCAGATGCGTTTAGTGTTCTCTCCACACTGACGCCCAGGAATAAACCCTGCCTGGTCTGGGTCGATGAGACCGGGCATCAGGGGATTGAGGCGCTGGGCTAGGATGCTAGAAAACAATTTTGTGTTAATGTTCAGCAGCGAAATCGGACGGTATGAGCTACATTGTTTAGGGTCCTTCCCAGGCTTTTAGGATGACTGAGATCGAGGCTTGAAGCATCGATTCTGTGAGCGTGCCTGTTTCAGCAAAGGAGTTGAACAAGCGTGTGAGTATGGGAGTTCCGGACAGAAAGCTTTATAGAAAGCAGCACTGAACCCGTCCGGACCAGGTGCCTTCAGAGGCTTCAGACGAGCAATCGCCGAGATCACCTCTTCAATATGAATAGGCTCGTCTAAAGATTCAGCTTCTACTGTGGGAAGGGGTGGTAATCGCGGCAGTCACTAAGTAAGCTTGCGGATCTGACAAGTTCGGGGAATCGCATGTGTACCATTCGGAATAGTAGGCCTGGAATGTGTTTGCTATACTAGTTGCTTCCGCTCCGGAGTCTTTCCGGACCGATTTCACAGCTTGTGCGACTTGCTTACTGCTAAGGCGATGCACCAGCATGCAACCTCCTTTATTAGTCCCTACATAATATTTATGCTTCAGGCGTACTATCGCGTGTTCGGCACTATTTAGGTCAAGGTGTTTAAGTTGTAGCCGTTCTCTTTAGAGTTTCCTCCAGATCCGAGGGGCCCCGGTACGTTTATGAATAGATTCCAATTCCCTCACCCTTGTCTCCAATTCTCCCCTCTTACTTTCCTCATCTTTTTTCATGCGCTGCTTTAGCTATAAGAGCCCCACGGGCCACCAGCTTTAGAGCCTCCCAGATCGAAGACAGTGCCATGGACCCAGTGTCATTAAGTGTTAGATAATCCTGTATAGTGTTTTTAAGCGCAGCAATCGTCGTTGGGGAATGCAGCATTGTCTCCCGGAGGTGCCACGAGGGGCCTGCATGAGGGTGGGAGAGATGCGTAGAGTTAGCGTTATATGTGCGTAATCCGAAAGCGAGCGGGCCTCGATGGTGGAGGCCAGCACACGCTCCCAGGCAGACGGGGAGGCTAGGAAGTGATCCAACCGTGCATATGTTTTATGGGCCGTGGAGTAGAAGGTGTAATCCCACTCATCAGGATGTTGGGAGTGCCACATATTTCGCAACCCACATTCTTCCAGCAACTCACGTCCCCCTTTTGAAAGAGCCCCCGTGTTACCCGCTCGCAGGCCTGAACGGTACCACTCAGCATCCATCACCACGTTTAGGTTAGTTGCAGTGCCTCTGGTACCAAGGTCATAATGTAAATGATAAATCTCCCCAACACCATGATTTATCACTGAGATATCAGCTTTGAATATATTTAAATTGAAATTCAACCATTTTTCTCTAAACATCAGTTTTGAGTTCTTAGAATGCATGCATTTTCATATCAACTATATGCTTTTCAGTTTTGGTATATCTATTTATCAATTGAACCAAACAAAAGCTTCTAAATCCATAGGATGGACTGGACACAGGAGTTCTACTTACACGTAGCTGGAGAGCTACCAGTAGCTCACGAACTACTCGTTGGAGAAGCCAGCTCTAAATACACATTTTTTAGTTCCATAAGTGATGATTCACAGCCAACAGTCATTTACAGTCAAAAGATTAAACATTCTGAAAATCACTGTAACTGACCATTTGGAGAAAGTTCCTATGGTTCAGGGTCATCGTTTTTCATCAGAAAATGGATTTTTTTGACTTTACAAAAAATTATTAAAAATATCAATTATATCGTGCATCATGTTTAATAACTATTTTTAATGCTTCAAAGTGACCAAATTTGTTATTTTTATAGAATTTTCCCCCAAATAGAAGCTTGTGTTTTGACTAATTTCAAACATGAAAATTACTCTAAACGCGCTTATTTTAGTTCCAAAAGTGATGATTCACATCCGACAGTCATTTATAGTCAAAAGATTAAACATTCAAAAATTACCATTACTGACCATTTGGAGAAGGTTCATCAGGTCCTGGGTCATTGTGATTCATCGGAAAATTTGTTTTTGGACTCTACAAAAAATGATTCAAAAGTAAATTGTATCGCAGCTCATGTTGAATAACAACTTTTTAGGTCTCCGAGTGACCAAAACTGCTATTTTTATAGACTTTTCCTCCAACTCAGAAGCATTTTTTTTGCCCGTTTTCAAGCATGAAAATGAGTCTAAAACACACTTATTTTAGTTCCAAAAGTGATGTTTGTCATCCGACCGTCATTTACATTTAAAAGATTAAACATTGAACAATCAGCATTACTGACCATTTGGAGAAGGTTCCTCAGGTCCGGGGTCATTATTTTTCATCAAAAAATTGATTTTTTGGACTGTACAAAAATTATTCAAAATGACAATTGTATCACGCCTTATGTCCAAAAATCACTTTTTAAGGCCTCCCAGTGACCAAAATTACCATTTTTATAGACTTTTCCTACTACTTTTAAGATTGAATTTTGCCCGATTTCAAGCATGATAATGACTCTAAACACAATTATTTTAGTTCCAAAAGTGATGAATCACATCCAACAGTCATTTACATTGAAAATATTAAACATTAAAAAATCAGCATTACTGACAATTTGGAGAAGGTTCCTCAGGTCCGGGGTCATCGTTATTCATCAGAAAATGGATTTTTTGGACTGTACAAAAAATGATTCAAAATGTCAATTGGATCATGCCTCATGTTGAATAACCACGTTACAGCAAGTCTACCAAACCACGACAGCGGGAGCCGCTGTCACTTTGTCAAATCCTTGCAAATTAGAGCAAGAAGCTTGGAATAATTTGCTTCTGCGGTCTTAGGCAGACTTCTGCTTAGGACCAGGCATAGATATGGGAGGTCCTCAGTGGCCCAAGTGAAATCAAACTGAGAGCGCAGGTTGCATTCTGTGTGAGGTTTAGAGGTGAGATTTAAGATTTGTGATTTTTGCATGTTTACCCGGAAGCCCGAGATCATCCTGAATGCTTGGAGTTCAGTGACAATAGCCGGGAGGGAGGTCAAAGGTTGGGTGATTGAGAAGATGACGCCATCAGCATAGAGGCTGATCAAATGTTGATCTGCCCCAAAAGGGATACCCCTAGCGCTAGGGTTGTCGCGTAGCCTCAGCGCAAAGGACTCCATAAAGAGAGCAAAAAGGAGCGGCGAAAGAGGACAGACTTGCCTTGTGCCCCGACCTATAGGAACGCCGCTAGATCTGATGCCGTTCACTCTGACCGCTGCATGAGGAGAGCCATGGATGCTCGAGATACAGCTTCGGAAGTGCGTGCCCATTCCGAACAGTTTGAAAGTTGCGAATAGATATGGCCAGTGCACCCTATCAAACGCTTTTTCCGCTTCCACCGCCAGTAGCAAGGCTTCCTCGCGGGATCGCTGTACTTTGTCCATCAAAATGCCATTTTTACAGATGTTTCCTCCTACTCAGAAGCTTCTATTTTGACCGATTTCGGGCAGGAAAATGACTCTAAACACAATTATTTTAGTCCAAAAAGTGATAATTCACATCCAACAGTCATATACAATCAAAAGATTAAACATTAAAAAATCACTATTACTGACCATCTGAAGAAAGTTCAACAAGTCCAGGGTCCTCGTTTTTCATCAGAAAATTGATTTTTTAGACTGTAAAAAAAATGATTCAAAATGTCAATTGGATCATACCTCATGTTGAATAACCACTTTCTAAAGGCTCACAGTGACCAAAATTGCCATTTTTACAGACTTTTCCTCCTACTCAGAAGCTTCTATTTTGACCAATTTCGGGCAGGAAAATGACTCTAAACACACTTATTTTAATTCCAAAAGTGATAATGCACATGCAATAGTTATTTACAGTCAAAAGATTAAACATTAAAAAATTTGGAGTGTACAAAAAATGATTCAAAATTGTATTTGGATCATGCCTCATGTCGAATAGCCTCTTTTTAAAGCCTCAGAGTGACCAAAATTGACATTTTTACAGATGTTTCCTCGTACACAGAAGATTCTATTTTGACGGATTTCGGGCATGAAAATGACTCTAACATACTTATTTTAGTTCAAATATTGATAATTCACATCCAACAGTCATTTACAGTCAAAAGATTAAACATTAAAAAATCACCATTGCTGAACATCTGGAGAAAGTTCGACAAGTCCGGGGTCATCGTTTTTCATCAGAAAATTGATTTTTTGAACTGTACAAAAAATGATTCAAAATGCCAATTGAATCATGCCTCATGTTGAAGAACCTCTTTTTAAAGCCTCACAGTGTCCAAAATTGCCATTTTCACAGATGTTTCCTACTACTCAGAAGCTTCTATTTTTACCGATTTTGGGCAGGAAAATGATTCTAAACACAGTTATTTTAGTTCAAAAAGTGTTCATTCACATCCAACAGTCATTTACAGTCAAAACATTAACAATAAAAAATCACCATTGTTGATCATCTGGAGAAAGTTTGACAGGTCCGGGGTCATCGTTTTTCATCTAAAAATCTATTTTTTGGACTGTACAAAAAATTATTCAAAATGTCAATTGGATTGTGCCTTATGTTGAATAACCACTTTTTAAGGCCTCACAGTGGCCAAAATTGCCATTTTTACAGACTTTTCCTCCTACTCAGAAGCTTCCATTTTGACCGATTTCGGGCAGGAAAATGACTCTAAACACACTTATTTTAGTTCCAAAAGTGATAGTTCACATGCAATAGTTATTTACAGTCAATAGATTAAACATTAAAAAATCACCATTCATGACCATGTGGAGAAAGTTCGACAGGTCCCCGGAGTCATCGTTTTTCATCAGAAAATTGATTTTTTGGACTGTACAAAAAATGATTCAAAATGTCAATTGGATCGTGCCTCATGTTGAATAACCACTTTTTAAGGCCTCACAGTGACCAAAATTGCCATTTTTATCGACTTTTCCTCCTACTCAGAAGCTTCCATTTTGACCGATTTTGGGCAGGAAAATGACTCTAAACACACTTATTTTAGTTCCAAAAGTGATAGTTCACATGCAATAGTTATTTACAGTCAATAGATTAAACATTAAAAAATCACCAATCAAGACCATGTGGAGAAAGTTCGACAGGTCCGGAGTCATCGTTTTTCATCAGAAAATTGATTTTTTTGGACTATACAAAAAATGATTCAAAATGTCAATTGGATCGTGCCTCATGTTGAATAACCACTTTTTAAGGCCTCACAGTGACCAAAATTGCCAATTTTACAGACTTTTCCTCCTACTCAGAAGCTTCCATTTTGACCGATTTTGGGCAGGAAAATTACTCTAAACACACTTATTTTAGTTCCAAAAGTGATAGTTCACATGCAATAGTTATTTACAGTCAATAGATTGAACATTAAAAAAATCACCATTACTGACCATCTGGAGAAAGTTTGACAGGTCCGGGGTCATCGTTTTTCATCAGAAAATTGATTTTTTGGACTGTACAAAAAATGATTCAAAATGTCAATTGGATCGTGCCTCATGTTGAATAACCACTTTTTAAGGCCTCACAGTGGCCAAAATTGCCATTTTTACCAACTTTTCCTCCTACTCAGAAGCTTCCATTTTGACCGATTTCGGGCAGGAAAATGACTCTAAACACACTTATTTTAGTTCCAAAAGTGATAGTTCACATGCAATAGTTATTTACAGTCAATAGATTAAACATTAAAAAATCACCATTCATGACCATGTGGAGAAAGTTCGACAGGTCCGGAGTCATCGTCTTTCATCAGAAAATGGATTTTTTGGACTGTACAAAAAATGATTTAAAATGTCAATTGGTTCGTGCCTCATGTTGAATAACCACTTTTTAAGGCCTCACAGTGACCAAAATTGGCATTTTTACCGAATTTTCATCCTACTCAAAAGCTTCTATTTTGACCGATTTTGGGCAGGAAAATGACTCTAAACACACTTATTTTAGTTCCAAAAGTGATAATTCACATGCAATAGTTATTTACAGTCAATAGATTAAACATTAAAAAATCACCATGTGGAGAAAGTTCGACAGGTCCGGAGTCATCGTTTTTCATCAGAAAATTGATTTTTGGACTGTACAAAAAATGATTCAAAATGTCAATTGGATCGTGCCTCATGTTGAATAACCACTTTTAAGGCCTCACAGTGACCAAAATTGGCATTTTTACCGAATTTTCATCCTACTCAGAAGCTTCTATTTTGACCGATTTTTGCAGGAAAATGACTCTAAACACACTTATTTTAGTTCCAAAAGTGATAATTCACATGCAATAGTTATATACAGTCAAAATATTAAAGATTAAAAATCACCATTCCTGACCATCTGGAGAAAGTTCGACAGGTCCGGGGTCATCGTTTTCATCAGAAAATTGATTTTTGGACTGTATAAAAAATGATTCAAAATGTCAATTGGATTGTGCCTCATGTTGAATAACCTCTTTTTAAAGCCTCACAGTGACAAAAATTGACATTTTTACAGACCTTTCCTCCTACTCAAAAGCTTTTATTTTGACAGATTTCAGGCAGGAAAATGACTCTAAACACACTTATTTTACTCCCAAAAGTGATAATTCACATGCAATAGTTATTTACAGTCAAAAGATGAAACATTAAAAAATCACCATTACTGACCATCTGGAGAAAGTTTGACAGGTCCGGGGTCATTGTTTTTCATCAGAAAATTGATTTTTTGGACTGTACAAAAAATGATTCAAAATGTCAATTGGATTGTGCCTCATGTTGAAAAACCACTTTTTAAAGCCTCACAGTGACCAAAATTGCCATTTTTATATACCTTTCCTCCTACTCAGAAGCTTCTATTTTGACCGATTTCGGGGAGGAAAATGACTCTAAACACAGTTATTTTAGTTCCAAAAGTGATAATTCACATGCAATAGTTATTTACAGTCAAAAGATTAAACATTAAAAAATCACCATTACTGACCATCTGGAGAAAGTTCGACAGGTCCGGTGTCATCGTTTTTCATCAGAAAATTGATATTTTGGACTGTACAAAAATGATTCAAAATGTCAATTGGATCGTGCCTCATGTTGAATAACCACTTTGTAGGCCTCACAGTGACCAAAAT